>WHYT01014614.1:162489-210120 GCA_009806455.1 Tetrax tetrax
AAAAAAAAAAAAAAAAAAAAAAAAAAAAAAGAGTAACAGCAGATGTTTCAGGTTTTTGTTTCTGCTATGCAGTGGAATTGAGAATGAGTAGGGAGGGAAACAGAAAGACATATTCAGCTACCTTGACCCTGTTCCTATTAAAACCACTGAAGAAAGATCTAACCAAATAATTTTTTGCTGCATATTGTGGGACCTTTAGCCATAAGTAGCCACCTATGTTGTGAGGGAAAATAATTAAAATCCACTACATATATGAATGTGATATTTTATAGATAGATAGATAGATAGATAGATAAATACTGGGGCTTCAAGTTAAAAAAACCCCACCTCTATCTCCTAATTTTAGGAAGTTGAGAAGATCTGAAGAATGATCACTTATGCTTTTCAAGACCAAACTAACAAGTTTTAGTATTAGCAAATGGCAACGTTCTTCATTCCTGCAGAGACAGGCTTTGCTCGGAGTCTCAGTTAACACTGTTTACCATTCTACAATGATATTCATTGTCATTCATAAAAGCACATCTGCAAACCAGCTTACTCTGTTTCCATATTAACTTTGATAACCAGTTATTAAATGAATGTTCACACTGGCTTAATCTGGTAAACCTCAGAATTAATAGTTATTGGAAGTGCGATAAGAAAAAAGAAGAGAGAGAATTCACTGGTGGATATGTTAAGATCTATCAGTTAAAAATGAAAGGCTATTTCAAATGTGTGTCATTTTTCTCTATAGATCTACAAAGTAAATATTAACAAGACATTTTAAATGAAGCACTTCATTTACATTTCACCTGTTCTATTCCAGTTACTCTATTCTCTTAGTAATATTGAACTATTGTACGTATCAGCTTTAGCAAGCCATAAAAAGTAATTTTTGGCTTCAGATTCTGAGATAAATTTATCATCAGAAAATTACAAGTCAGTCTAATTTCATGGCTGTATTATCCTTCTGTCTAAAAACTTAACTAACTAATTAAATTCTGAATTAACTGAAATCAGAATAAGCCCCAGACACTAACTTCTAATCTGGACATATATCTCTTGACAGAAAATAGAATTAATGTACGTCTCATGCTTTGGAAAAGTTTGCCAAAAAGTAGACCTCTTACTGTTTTAGGCACATGACTTTGTCTCTACCACAGGTGCTATTTGCTATTACAGTGTTTCTCCTTCAAAGATCCTAATGCACCTTCTTAACCTTTACTAGCCTTGATACACCAAAGGGACGTAAATTGTCAGTCTAGAAACACAACTATACTATCAAGCCAAGAGGATCTAGTGGCTCATTTTTTTCTTAAATTAACTAATTTGTATAAAACTGAATGCTTCATGTCATAAAATGTTCTGCAGTCCTTCTGCAACTATAAGGATGCTTGTAGAGCAGTAATGTCTAAGCTGGCATGACCTTTTTATAAGAGCAGTAGCGTGGGGAAGTAAATGAGGAGGGTATGCCCAAAGGATGCCTGGACAAGAGAAAACAAGGAGATGAAAGCATAGGATGTAAAGGCACATACATATTCCTTTTTGATTCCCTGTGTCATTTTGTAAGTAAACGTTCTTCACCTGCACACCATCTAAGTGACACCAACAGCTCAAATGGTGGTATGCAACAGTTTCTATAAAAGTTTAGCCATAAAGCTAAAGCAGAGGACTGTCTGGTAGATCTACATGTGAACATCATCTGGGTATGATTTTGATCTCCCAGTCCCCTCAGTCTGCCTTACTTTCCTGTCAATTAACAACTTTCACTCTTGAGGATTATATAAGTCCTGTGGCTCTTGCCACCAGGACATCTTCTCATTGCTGCCTCCTGGCTACATTTAAATGTTAATTACTAATTCTATAGCTAATACATGCAGTTGATTTTATCTTAATGTCTACTAGTTTTAAATGTCACTGCTTAAACTTGTCTGAAATGAATTTTGCTAAGCCATCTCCTGTTAATTATCTTTTACCTTTTATAGTTCTATCTGATGGACTGTGTTGTCAACTAGGCTGCTAACAGGCCGTTCAGCTTTTTGCCTTTGAGACAGGGAGCTAGAACAACCAAGTCTTCAGAAATAAAAGCAGAGCCTGGTCCTCCCTGATGTGGAAAAAAACTATTTGGAAAGAAGCAACAAACAGAAACGCAATAAACTCTAGCTTTAAATGCCATGAAATTTATGTACCTTTTTAGTTGTGAATCCTTTACATAAAGGATTTATTATTTGCTCCTGAAGCCCAATAGCAGCCTTTATTTTTTAGAAGAAGAAAATTACGACCCACAATTATCAGTTTCATGTAAAGAGTAAACAGTTAGGTGCAACATCAACTAATCTGTCATAATTGCCACACCCACAGTTTTCAAGAAAAATAAGAATATTTCCATATTCATATTTTTAGGCTAGTGATTATAGACTTTTCCTGTGAAGATAATTCTATACACTGAACTACGAACAGCTTTAAGAAGAAGGGAGTTGTTAAAAGGAAGAAAGAGTATGGAAAATAGCTGTTTCCATTGCTTTCTTTTTAGCTTTTATTATTACCTCAATACCTAAAAGTAACTTCAATATCTAGCAGGTGAAGTCTAGTTCTCAAGCGGAAAAGTATTTCAATGGGCAGAGTCTTAGCTTGATGACAGAAAAACATATAACGGGTTAAAATCCCTGAAATACATATTTCTTGCATTACTTGAGTACAGTGGAGACAGGATGTAGTCATGAAGAAGTGAATAATTAGTTCTTTATATCCAAAATTGTGGTTAAGATGCCACAGGTAAGGTTAACATAGACCCTAGCTAACTCAAAATGTCTAAATTAATACTTAAAAAGAGCTGATGTCAGGATATTTGGTGGTGGACAAAACCATAGTATATATAGTTATCTCCATGTTGGATCATTTAGATGGCTTGGACAAATTCCTCATCCATATTATGTCACTGGGGCTTCCAGTTACTTCCAGAGCACGGGTGGCGATAGCCTCAGAACATAGGCTCTACTCTTTTACTTCGAACAGGGGGCAATGTTGGTTTTAAGAGCAGGTTCAGATTTGCATTTACCAGGGATAGTTTAGAGAAATCTAAGCATCAGATTATCATATACTCATACTGAAAGTGAAGACAGGTTCCTGGAAAAGCATGTGAATCAGGAGTGAGTGACAACGGGAAAAACATTTGAAACAGTTAGACAGAAAGTACTGTTTTGGAAGGAGTTACAACGACACCCTATTGTGCTCACTGAATGCACCAATATCTTTGTAAACAGGATCCTCTGTGCCTTGTTACCAAGTCTGAAAACTACATTAATAGCACTTCGCTGTATCACAGAGGAACTGCTCAGATATCATGGGTGCTATGAGCCATATATATGCTTAAGAGATTGTCTGCAGAAAGGTATTAATGCAAATTAAACCCCCATAAAGACATATTTAGAGTGGAACATTACATTCTGATTAAATTGCCACTCACTAAACACATTAACTCTTGCTAGAATCCTACAATTCAGTAAGGTTTCTTAAATTTTCTTTGTCTCAATTCATTTTCAAAACTAACTGGAAATCACCTACTCTAGTGTAAATACAAATTTTCTGTGACATACAGACAAGCCTCAAGATTAACATTCCATATGTAATGCCAGAAAGACTTTCAAGGGTCAAAGAAATCAACTGCCAGGTTTGAAACAGAAGGTTTGAATGTATGATCTGAGATAGCAGTACATTTTCACTACAAGGCAGTTGACAACTGGTGAAAAACAACATCTTTTTAAACAATTTTTGTTGATATTAGAAAGCTATGCTACCATCATCAATACTTGGCACAGCTCTTTTAAAATCCAGCAGAAGTCTATCCTTGACTTAGAATTGATCAACAGCATTACTACCTTTTCTATGTCAGAGTTAATCATAAATAACTATATTATGAAAATCTAATCTTTTCTTGCCAAAGATAAGTTGTTTAAGTTGTGGTACGGTATGTCAAGCCATGCTGCCTATTTCTTTTCAGTTTCTAAGATTGTATTAGATCGAAGAAGAGAAATTTAAGCAATTCTTGCAGCCAAAGCTGTTTGGATCGCTGGCCCTGAAAGTTTCTTACTTCTGTTTACGTGTGATAGATTCCTCCTGTCTAACAAAAAATTATGAGCTGTAATTTGTCCTGTTGACAGCACAACTATTCTGAAAAAGACCAGTAGATATAGTTCTGTGACTATTATGATAAAACAGTTAAGAAACTCTAGCTCTGATAAAACTCCTTCTCCTCAGGCCTTAAAGAAAACAACCAAACAAACAAAAAACCAAAGAGGAAATGAAGGCCCTATCCAGCTTGGAAGTAAATTGTAGTATCATTAAAACCAAGAACCTTCTGGATTATCTTGCTTAGTATAATTTCAGGTTCCAGCCTGCCATCAGATTGCTCATAAAATTTATAGGTCTAGTGCAATTTACACTGAACAAGAATCTTCCTTTCCATTAAAAGTGGATTTGGGACAATTTTTGCCTTTGCTGACATGATCCTGTGCTAGCGATAACTAAAATCTTTATATCCAAGATGCATAGGAGAAGCTAGAGATGCAGTTTTACAGTGTCTCACATTTTCAATTAATCAGCTACAAAACGTATTGAATACAAGTGACTCAAATTAGGAGTGACGCAGGTAGTCACAGGGTCAGTTCAGAGAATGACTTAGAGTGGGAATTTTGTTGTATGCTTCGAACAGCCTTCTCTTTTTCTCCAACACCTGTAGAGTAAGCTTGGCCTCCTAAGTTGACTCAGATGACTAAGTCAAGTTCTGCATGTTAGGTGGAATAAAGAACCTCCAAATGAGTAGCCAGTTACAAAACCTCTCCTTAGATTAAGGTGGTCAAGTTCCAGTGGCCAGTAAGGCACTGCCTTTTTAGTCCTATAATGCACTTGGGTTTCGGAGGGAAGAATAAGCCACATTTAATTATTCAGGACAAATGCAGTGCCATTCAACACAAGAAACTGGTTGTAGTAGTTCTGGGGGTTGTTTTGTTTGTTTTTCTTTCCACCCAAATACCAAGAAAGCATCAATAAAGGAAGCATTATGTGAAAGGAGGTTCTTTTCAATATATGCACGCAAATGCTAGCACATGAAAATTTGTTCTGCCAACAAATATGTCCTTTTTTGATATATTTGTATTTAGTATGTAAAATTTCTGTGTGTGGTCTATCCACATTCTGTGGCTCCATACATACATACCTGTGTACATACACAGATCTACATATATCTTTGTTAATTTTGTAGGCATGGGCATGAGAGGTGGACACATTAATCTTGGGAATCACTCATTTCTAGCTCTTCTTAGAAGGAAGTACAAACTGGAAGCAAAAACAGGAGGGTCAATGTCAGCAGCTGCTGCCACATAGAAAAACTTTATAAAAGTTTGTAACTGGTAAGGAGGAGAGCGTCAAGGAAGTCAAATAATTGGATACACTTCGGGTGCCAAATAACTTGATATGCACCCAGTTGTACTTGGTTGGCTTGTCTACAATTGTCCACATATTTCTCACAAACCCTGGTACAATTTGGTGGCTAAAGCACTACATTTCCAGGAGACAGTAGAGGACTTTCCTATTGGTAAAAGTGTCTTCATCCTACTTGCTGGAAATATGTATCTTTTTTAGGTGGTCATGAATGGCTGAGTAAGGAGATCTGACACTATTTCTTTTCTTTTGCTAGTGTTGCTGATGAACTATAATCATTCATAAGCAGGTTCTGCTCCTTATTTGTTGGGAACAGTTTGATTCCACAAGATTTGACAGTTTTCTGACATACCCAAAATTGTTCCAATAATAACAGAGACAATGACAATATCATTTAGAAATCTCTCACATGCTGTATGTGAATGCAGTTACATATCTGCTGTAAGCAACAGAATAATGGAACAGCAAATTGTTTTGTAGAGGGAACCCAAATTAGATTGTGCCATGCTGCCAAAAGAGACAAAAAGAGACAGATGAACTCTGGAAGGAGAAGAAATTGCTATACCCATGAGAACCACTGGTTATTGTTCCCTACCTCAAGGATATACAAGCTTGTCCCTTCTTGGCAAGAGGCAAAATCCCCCGATGAATTAATAAAACAGAACAAATTGCATGTCTTCCACAAACAGAGAGGAAGCATGCAGTTCTCTCCACTTATCGACTAAAGGAACTAAACTGGAATTTTCAACTTGTATATTTCCTGATTAAATCAGCAAATGCCACTGAATGCCACTGAAAATTCAAGCCTTCAGAAACAGTCCTAGGTACTTCTGTACACATGAGTAACCCCTCCTCCCTGCGTATTCCATCAGACTTCTACCTAAAGGCATACAGATGCATTCTTTCCCAGCAGTGCAAGGAAATCCTGCAACTTTAATGGTCTTGCAAAAATATGCAAAGCTACAGGCAATACCAGATGGGAAAGAGGACTCACTGGATACCTTACTTTACTCAGCATCCTGCTCCTGACTGCAGCCAAAAGCAGTTGTATTTTAAAAGACATCCAAAAGGTTAGGTACGGGAATGTATTTCCCAGGCATGAAGGAGAAATTCTGTGGAAAATCAGATTACTTACACAAGTGTAAGAAATAATAACATTGAGTCCATTACTTCTGAAGAATACAGAGAGATGAGAAATTAATGAAAATCACCATAAAGCACAAGAAAATGTAAGCCAACAAATAATATCCTTGGTGATGCTGAATGTGTTTTGCACGCTTATTTGTGGAAAACTGTGCTTTCTATCAGTTTAGCCAAACATGACTGCAGCATTATATACCACTGATCATTATGGTTCATACTGCAGTAGAGTCAGAGCAAGAAGTAAGGCAGTGAAACACTTCATTTCACATCATCTGTCCATTGTTTGGTATGTTTACATTATGCTGTATAAAATACAGCAATCCCTTTCCTATTAACTTATTGCCAGGCTCCCATACATAAAACAAATCAAGAAAAAAATCATGCAATGCAGAACTTCAGGTTCTTGAAACAATGCTGTGGAGGTTATAGTGTAGGATCTGCCAAAACCACTTTCACACTTCTTATTAAGTATACTGTTTAGTATATCTTTGTTTATGCTGTTAAATTACATGTATTATGAATTATTCAGGATTGTCTTCTGGTGTAAATCAGAACAGCTCTAGGAAATGTAAAGTAACCAAATCACTATTGATTTAATCCAGTACCTTCAGGATTATCAATTAAATGAAAAGGGGAAATCTTATCTTCCACTACCACAGTGCTATTTTTTTTTCATTTTTGTTTCTTTTTTAATTAAAAAGTGAATTTTTCATTACACATTATTGTGAAAATGAAGGATGGAAATAAAAATAGGTCAGAATGACAAAAGCTTTGAGATTTTAAAGAGGTATAATGTACTGTTTAGAGAGAATAAGAGGTAGGCAATAGGGGCTTGGGAACTGGGGACAATACTCTCAGCTCTGATTTGGACATCCTTCTGTAAGCAGGGGTTTGGAAGAGTAGATATACTTTTTGTATTTTAAGATTAACTTTAAAGAGTATTAAGATGTTATATGAACACATTTACAAACAGTAAACAGTAGGTCTCTACTGCATAGATTTTCTCCATTTGGATAGGATTGCTGTATTATATTCAGAACAGGAGGAAAAAGAATTTATGGATATTTTCATCTGCCACTCTTTATACTACAGATTCATACCCCCTAAAAGAATCAAGTGTGTGAATTTCAAAACTGGAGTAGATGACATGAACAGAAACTTAGCTCCAGGGAATGATATCTCAAAGGGTAATCCCAGAAAAACTGATTAAAAGAGAGAAGAATAGATGTATCCTGCAGAGCATAAGCAACATGCCCTATATACATAATTTCTCATTGCACATGGCACTGGGAACCTAAAGCACACATCTATGTAAAGATAGAAAATTTGTCAATAAGACATTACATAATAGCCTGGACCAAATTATACCAATTCATCTAAGGGCCCCCAAATCATCTCAATTGATTTAACTAGACACCACCCTATGTTACTCATCTGCATGAAGGATGTACAGTCAAGGCCTACTTCTCACATAGTGAAAACTCAAGGTCTACTTCAACAGCGTTATCCCAAACAGATGGAACCAGTCCAATATTTTATACAATAAAATGATCCAAAATGGTTAACAGATGATAAATATCCTGGATTTAATTTTATTATCTTCACTTAAGGCTTAAATTCCATATTAAAATGTGTTTCATCTGAGGCATTATCCTTGCAAGGAAGAATTTTGGACATGTGATCGTTGGAGCCTATCCAGCTCATATTAGAGGTCACAGGAGGTCACTTTTTCCTAGCAGTGACTCTCCAAAGCCCACCCTATGAGATAAGGACTGAAGCACAGACGAAGGGTAATGTAGGACAATTTTGCTGCTATAAAAATATTACCTGTCTCTCCATCATTGCTACAGGAGTGAAAATGACTAATGAATCATCTGATACTACAAAAGGAATTAAACCAGAATTCATTGCAGTTACTGAAACTGGAATTTAGCCAGATTATTATGGTTAATTTTCCTACCTGTGGTGAAAAGCAGAGGATTTTTAATGATCATGGTTATCTGTAGCCATAGTTCATCTCTTCTACTTCCTGCCACACTGAGCCCTTACCACATAACAAAGAAATCCCATCTTCCCAGTACCACTTTCCTACTGTGCCACATGATTTCATTATACCCTGAAAGATTAATCCTTGGGGCATTACATAGTTCTTTTATATACAAACCTTACAGACTGTATAACTAGATGGATAATGAGTTGTATCAAAGAGAAATACCAACCTAGAGGATTGCAACTGTCAGGAATAAAGCACACACCCCTGCTGGTCTATAGCTGCTTCATTCTATACATCAGACTCACAGAATCTGTTGAGACACTTCCTGCATGAAAAGCAATACTTTTGTCAAATATTACAAGCTAGACTTGTAATCTTCTTTGGGCATGACTTCACAGGGGGCAGATAATCCAAGCTGTTGTGATTCAGCGGGAAGCTGCTGGAAAGAGTTTCAAGGCTGTATGGAAGCTGGTTTTTTACATAGCTTCCTGTGTCTTTCAGATCATACAGAAGACTGTCAGATAGGACTTCTGATGGAGGAGGGAGTCTGCTAATAAGGCAAAGTCTCAAAGAGGGTAACTGAGTAAAAACCTTATCCTCACAGAAATACCGAGGCTTGTACATTTCTCTGCTTCCTGTACATTCATGCATTCTGTACGCGTGTACCTCCTATACCTTCCTACACTCCTCTACCTCTCCTTGGACTGATGGGTTACTATTCATCTGAGTAATTTACAGAGAACTTGAGTGGAAGTGCAAGCTAAAGGATATACAAGGATCTAGATGAAGATCTGAGGATTCAGTTAGTCTGTATCTGACTGGAATGTCAATTCGTTCTTCAGATAAAATTCAGGGTTGTTTACAAGCATGAACTATTCATATTACCGCAGAGTCTGTGAAAATGCATGTGCAAGCCAGTTAAGATATGGAATATTCATATCTCTTAGAGGATCATTTAGCATCTTTGAGGTTTTAGAATGACTTGATCTGCAGGAAATATGGCTGGGGGTCTCTAATTGAGCTAAGGTGGTTAACTGACCTTTACATTGATTTGGGGCTCTAGGTGAAGGGGAGAGAAGAATGATAGATGGGATGATCTTTAGCACAAAAAGGACCAATGCAGGTTTTTTTAAATTAATCTACTAAGCAAATTTTTTGAAAAACTTTTTTATTTTAGTCAAAAAAAACTGTCCACATTTTGGATTATTTTTTTTTAAATACCTACAGCTTTTTCAATGTAATTTCTTTGGATCTGGAGTTACTGTATTTCTACAGCATTTCCTCTTCTTCCTAAGGCAAGGAAGACCTTGTGCACAATAAAAGAGTATGACAAATTTAGTCAAATGGGTTTTCTTATAAAAGATAAATGAATAATCCCAGAATTTACTTCTAAGTGTGTCTTCTGATGTGGTATAAGTATTTATTTATAAAAAGAAAAAAAAAAAAAAAATCTTTTTCCAATGTTGACAGACTGTAACTGATAATTTTGCAATATTTATCCGGACAAGAAAAGAGAGACATGGCTACAATTTTTCATATAAAATATTAATTTTCCATCACTTTTCCCAGCTGTTTTAGTTTTTTAGTTTCTTTGCCTGTGTTTCAAGGACAGTGTGAATTCCTTTATTATCTCTGCATCATAGTTGCTAAAAATCTAATTCAGCTTTCATCCTGCCCTACTTTAATTGCTGTAAGCTTTTTCTCTTGTCTTCCCCCTGCCCACCTCATCCTTCTGCATAACTCTATTGTGTGCAAGTAATGAGACAGAATCCAGTTAAACTCATCTTTGAGCACACTGAAGATGCTTGCTAAAAAGTAATGTTTTTCTTCTCTTTACTTCAAAATATAACAAAATCAATTTTTAAAACTTTAGCTCTTAAAGTGATTTTGAAGCTCTGAACCCTTTAAGTGATGTGCAAATGGCAGAGTGATATCACATTGCCAATCAGTTGCTCACTGTTACAAACTCCATTTTCCATGCTGCTTCAAAAGCATGGGACAATCAACAAGTAAGCCTTTAAAATGCAAATTAAACAAAGTGTACCTTTTGATTGAAACAAGAAGAGACTAATTTTTTTCACACACCAAGACCAGAAAAGTCTGTTTCATCATAGTCACTTAGGAAAATAGTCCTAAGTGATGGGGATTTCAGAGGTCATTTTACCCAGATGACCCAGCGCTGAAACTCCTAGCTTTAATTTCTAAGAGTTGTGATTATTTAATGTAACTAAAATTTGTGTGCCATCCACACAGAACAGATTAGCATTGCAAGTAGCATGGAACTATTCCCATCTGACACATAATCCTTGCTTCAGAAAACATGGAAATAAAAAATCAACACTAACAGCAGAATGCCTTTCTTTCTACAAAAAAAAAAAATGGGGGAGGGGAAAACTTTCTTGTCCTCCCTAGAGGAGAAAGCAGAAAGGCTAGCCAAAATCATACTAAAACGCTCATAATATTGATAATTGTGCTGAGGGAAAAGGAAGCAATTCTAGATTTCTCCAAGATGCCCTCACCAGTCATTGCTATGGCCCATCAAGGGGGAACTGAAATGCATTCATGGTTTCTAAGGCCAGAAAGGATTACCATGTCCATACAAGACAGTACTTCTCTTCCTTACCGCAGTAATGCTTTCAAATAGGTGATAAAAGAATTTCCCTCATTCCCTGACAAGAACAATATGTAAAAAAATATCTTATTATAACAGCATGAATGATTGCAAGTCCAGTAAACATTTACTTCACACTTACTCCCAGAAAACTGTTTCTTGTTTCAAGGTTGACTTTGCATAGCTTCAACTTTCCATCTCTGGGTCTGGTTACTCCTTGTGATTAAAACAAAAATCCCTTCTTCACGTTCTGCTATCAGATGTCTTCCTACAGTTTGAAAATCTAGCCCAGATAATCAAAATTGCACCTCAGCTGTCTCTCTGCCAACCTGAATATATTTTCCAGGTGCATTTTCCTCTCCTTCCCTGATTTTTTTTCAGTGATCCTTTCCATGGGTTTATCACATGTTCAAGTACAAGAGCTGGATACTGTATTGAGAGAACATTCAGGGGATGTTCTCTATCTGCTATTTGGGGGATTTGTGGTTTGTATCACAGAACAAGTAATGCTTTTGAAATGCATCAAAAACAAACGTTGAAATTATTTTTTTTTTGTCAAAATTGTGTATGAACATTCAGGATATCTTCACATGATATATTAATAGATCACTGCTTAACTTGCTTTTCCACTTAAAGGTGGAAGCCTAACCTTGGATTACAGAGTTACAGTGAAAATGTTTCTCCCCAGGCTACCTAACCTTTAAGTTCTTCATTTCTGTTATCCTCTGGTGGCAGCAGTGCTCAGGTCTTGTGACTATAGAAGTTGAAGGTCAGTGAACTTTATGATAAAAGCAAGTGCAAGCACAGATTTAATACATACAGAAAAATTTAGTTGCATTAGGGTCTGGTACTTCAACTGGGTGAAATTTAGGACGGAAATATCAGTAAGTCTGGAAGTTTGGTATCACAAATGTCTAACAAGGAATTCACAGAGTTGGGAAGGCAGCAGCCACAAGTAATTATGGCACTTACGGAAAGTTTACTGTAGCCTCAAAATGTAAATTATATCAGCAGCCTGAGACGACAGAAGGAGGGAAGCAAGCTGAGTCTTGCACAGAACCAAGATGTGCTAAATGCTAATGAATTTAGCTCTATTAAGGCAAAGGTGAGAAGTTTGACTTTCCAGTACTGCCCCATAAGCTGTAAATTTTGACATTTCCTTGCTTATAAAGCTGAACCCAAAGACTTGTCACAGCCTTTTATACAGTTGAAACAACAGCTTGTTGCCTTTAAAAATAAGCTACATCCTGTTATGACACCAATCTTGCTTGTCTAAACCCGTCTATTTTCTGGAGCATAAAGACAACTGAAAGTTTTCAAAGACAGGACTACCTGGAAAAGATTATCCTCAGGAAAACAATGGATGCTATTTTTCTCCCAAAACACCAATATACTTACTAGGTTGAAGTTTTATTTTCAAAAGAAGGGAAAGAAAAATATGAACAGCAGTGCTGTCATGAGGCTCTTTCTCCTCACACCTGTTAAACGCTTTCTGCACACCAATGACTACCCAGGAGAATGACTGACAATCTCCAATCTGTCCCATGCGTGACCAGCTAGCAAGCAGGGTATTTCTTAGCAAAATACTAATATCTGCAGAAAGAAAAATTCCAGTGCTCCTTCAACAGTTGCAGCCAGTTTAAATCCATCCTAGCAGTGGTACTCACCATCCATCACTTTAAACTGCCATTAGTAAGAACTCATCGACTAAAATGTATGTCCAATCTTTATCCCTTTTTGATGCACAAATTACGTGTTCTGGGCATATTAATAAGCCAAATGGTCAAAGTAATGAGAGAGCGAGACAAATCCAGAAGACCTTTGCACAGCAAACACACTTTTCCATCGGATAACGTAGCCTTTGTTACTGCACAACACTGTCTCCATCCCCATATTCACTACAGCAAGCAAAGAAAACAATGAAGTCTGACCACAGAGCTTCAAATCTCCACTTCAGCCTACCTCCTGGAGTTAAACTCCATTCACTGACAGAAAAAGGAAATGGGCCTTCTCTGAATCAGCAGAGGTGACAGGAAAGGGGGAGAATGCTTTCCACACCACATAATAGTTCTAGATTTGTATCGTCCAACAAAAGTTTCTTCTCTTGGATTACTGACCTCAGCCCACCCATATCACCATAGGCCTACCCAGCCATCCTGAGCCTGGTCACCCTCATTTAGTCTGATTCTGACCCTGACCTGTGGACTTGCTCCCCAACCCTCCCTTGACCTAGTCCCAGACAGAAGCCTGACGCCCTGGGCTTAAAACTGTCCCTGGCTGCACCTTCTCCCCCTCTTCCCCAGCTTACCTTGTTCCTTCATGGTGGGTGGTGGGACGGGGCCCTGGTTAGCAAGGGCCCTTGCCCCGCCTGCCCAATGATCCCTCTCAGCTCCCAGTCCTCACTGCTCATTGGCAGCACAGCCCTTGCCTTCCTCAGAAAACAGCTGGCATCCATTTTCTTAAAGCAAGTTAAGATTTCTGAATGGGCTTTAATTAGCTACCCTCAGGTCATTAAAATACACAAGCTTGATGATGGCCCAAATCCTTTTCCCTTTAACTTTGGAACTCCATTAGCTTTAGACTATGAATGGTTGAGGATTGCAAGTTTTTCAGACCCTACATGAATACATATAATTTGTGAAATAATTTACTTTAAAGCAGATACAATTATAAAACTTCTTGCATGGGTTCCTTTGAGAGCTAAATCACTCCACCTGTTTCAAAACTTTGCACTTCTTTAGCTGTTCTTAGTCACCAAATAGACTGTACATTCTGGAGAGTTCACAGTTGTGGGCAAATGATAAAATTTTTACGGGAGGTCCTTAGGGTGTCTCTCTTTGCTTCCAGAATACAGCGTAAGCTGCAAGATATGTAAAGATTAGTTTTGTGATTTCCGAATCAGTCACTCTCACAGATTACTTTTACTGAATGTCAGCAATGCTGTCCTGGTATGGCAAC
Organism: Tetrax tetrax; assembly: GCA_009806455.1. Taxonomy (NCBI): domain Eukaryota; kingdom Metazoa; phylum Chordata; class Aves; order Otidiformes; family Otididae; genus Tetrax; species Tetrax tetrax. The sequence continues at coordinate 176,613 of WHYT01014614.1, forward strand.
TGGAAAGTATGTTCAGAGACACAAATTCATTTAAAGCATGATTCCTTGAGTCTGATTTCATTACTTCTTGCTAAGACTGTTTGGTGATTCTACTTATATGTGGTTTTCAAACATGGGTTACCACTAATGGTTGACTGGACTGGTTTACCTCAGCCAACATACAACCTTCATCATACAATTCCAAAACCAGAAGATAAACTGGGGTGTTTCTCATTTCCTTGCAGCAGAAGCAGGGAACCTAGCTCTCCAGCAATCTTCTGCCCTTCCTACAGAGGACCTACAGAGGACCAGACAGGTCCTCCTCCTTTCTTGGAACAGCTGCTCAAAAGTGGTTCGTGAGGTTCGCTATGACAGTATCATTTTTAATTCTCATCTGGAAAATTGATATATGTAGTTTATATACTTTCTAGTATGAGTAGTAAGAAAAGAAGTTGATGAGTATAAAATAATTTCCAAAGCCAGAAACACTGTTTGGCCTCTTCCCTAACACAAAATTTCATCCCATAATCTTTACTTTAACAATTTTTGATTAAAATGTTTCTTCAAGACATGTCCACGGGTGAAAATTTCTGAAGCTTCTGACACTGGCGTACTTTCCATTTGCTTCTTATTTTAGGATTCAAACATTTTCTTTAAGTGCCTGATCACATAATTAACCTAATAATACTCTGGTCAGGTAGAGGGGAACTAGTCATATATGACCTACGTGTCACAAGAAACCAAACCAAACATGAATTTTATGTAACCAAATTTTATGTAACCAAACCAAACTTGAATTTTATGTAACAAATATTCAAAACAAACTTTGTCTGGAGTTCGAACACCAGAACAAGAATCAGAATGAGTGGCAGTTCCAGGGGGCATAACTGTGACATTCCTTAGTTATAACACTGCTAATAATTTTTTTTTGAGAGACAAATTAAGAGGGACATATATATAGTTGGAGAGATAAAAACAAAAAAAGTGGAAATATATTTTCAAACATTTGACTACAGTTGCAGGGGACTTAGTATTTAAGCAAGATAGATACTCCTTAAAATTATGGGTTTTGTGTATGGAATATGAATAGACATCATCACAATGCTTATCTTTGTGACAGGGGAAATTAGTGAAGTGGTTTACTCAAAGCCCATGGCATGCAAACACTCCACAACCTAATCTCTGTTCAGTGACTACTCTGTAGAGCCTGTCTTTCTACTTACATATCACAAGTACATGGCTATCACAAAAATATGTGGTATGTTTGTTTGATAAATAAAGCATACAGATAACTGAGCAGAAGCCCATGAAACTCATCATTTTACCCTCTAGTACAAAAGATACAATCATGCTTCTATTTCATGAGGAACATACGTAAGTTGAATGATCATTTCTTCCAATTATTTTCCTTCCAGTTCCAACAGCTGAATATGCAAACTAGTTTATCTTATGAATCTAAGGCCTCTCATTTTAGCCTGAATAGGAACATCTCAGCACATTATCTTTTGGCTTACAGGATGCTCACCAAGATAAACATCTGCTTTGCATTTATTTTCTTAAAAACTGAAAAAAAAAAAAAAAACATCTACTAGTTCCTGACAAAAATGTCTCATCTCTTTCCATCTAGCACTGCTAATTTAAGAGTCTTTCTAAGTAGTGCTGAAGTTCAACATGTAATGTCAATTCTCACATCTAATAAATAGTATTAGTTCATTATACTGAAACTGTTTGGAAATGCTGGAGAAGTATAGAGCCATGAAAAGAAATCCAGTTGGATTAGCAGAATTAACTCTAAGTGAAAAACAATTCACATATTCTTTTAAAATACATCTAAGGAACAGTTTCAAAATAAGAAAATACTATTGTTCAGCCTTAAATTAAGCTGGGAAAGACCTAATATAAACCAGGAAAGCAGCTCAGGAGGGTCTCTTCTCCTCTAGTGATGTGGATTGGGCAGGTACAGCTCCTTAGAGAGAATGCTTTTGCAGAAGTACTGAAAGGAGGCTACTAATGTTAATAAAGTTTGGTAACCTTGATTATTAGAAAAAATTAATCCACTTCATGTAAACGATAATTTTCACAAGTCTGTAACTTTGAGGTTCTGGAACCCAGAGGGCTCCAGGAAGAAAAAAGTCCATGTAACTCTATCAAATGGCTTTAGCAACTTCCCAGAACTACAGAATAAGGCCATATATTTCAAAGTGTTCAGAGATTAGTGATGTAGTTTTCTTTACATAAGCACTATACATAGCCCAGTAAGTTTTTTATTAGATCTCTAGGAAATACTGAAATACTCATATTTATATTAAACATTATAATGTTTCATGTTATCCTATGAATACTTAGCACGCATAATGAACTTCTAAAGAACTTAATCTTAATGTCGTCCTAGAAACCAAAGCAAAACTGAAAAATACACACAAGAAGAAATTTTGACCAACTGTGTGCTCCAGTCAGGAAAATACTTTAGCATCTGCTTTATACCTTCTCTGGGGAGTCCTTCTATGCTTAAAATTAAACAGTTTCTTAAATGCTTTGCTGGATTAGCTCCCTAGAGCAAAGCCACAAGATTCTACAGTTTGTCACAATATTTCTGATTTAATGAGTCCCTGTGCTTTTGTCAACTGGCATCTGAACATTAATGTTTTCCAAGTGTAGTTGTTACTTGAGTGAATATGGGTAATAAAAATAGATAGTGTTGCTCAAAAATACTTGATTCTGTCCTTTCAATTGCCATGATGATATATTTTCTGAACCCAATGAATAGTGCAAGTTAATTGTTAAGTAGCAGCTGTTGTAGTATTCTTGGAGCATTTCTGAAGACAGTGTTAGAAGGAATTATAATTCCAAGGTCTTGAAATACTATGCATATCTTTACATTCTCTCTCTCTCTTTTCTTATGTGGTCGTTACTTTAATGAACAGGTTTAGCTAACACCTCTCTGGAAAGATGGCATTAACAGACCCAATTACTGTAACATCCATAACTAATCAAGAGCTATGAAGTGGCTCAGTGGGGAGTCTAACTCACAGCCTAGGACTGATCTATACAGAATTTGTATGTGGGAATGAAATTACCTAATTCCTACCAAATACAGTTTAAGACACTCTGAGCACTTGGAGCATATGCTGTGCTTCTTCTACTGTCTCCCAATCTGCTAATCCTCTAAATTAAGACCTTGGTCCTACACAGGACAAAAAAAGTCCCAAACACCACCACACTGAGATTATGGGTACTGATCCTAAGAAAAAGGGATAAAGGACTTTATCTTTCTCGTTGTTCGTACTACTTCAGTTACTACAAGCTCCAGTAATGGGAGCATTAAATGGTTACTATATTGCTATGTTCTTCTCTAAACAGCAACTGCTAATTGTTACAAACAGGTTACAGAGTTAGGTAAACCTCTAGTACGGATATTTTTATGTTCTTTCTCTGGTAAGTGCTGTGTAAAAGTAAGCAATCTAGAAATTTTGCAATGTGAGCCAGAATAAAGAGATGGGACAAAAAGTTTATCTTAAATATATACTATAAATTAATTAATTAAATGTAATTAATTTAAAATAAGTACCAGTGAGAGTAATATTTGTTTAAAGAAAGATTTGGCAAAGAACTTTAGAATTGCACTTTCCTTTTTTTTTTTTTTTTTAATTTTGTCAACACCACCATGTAAACTTATTGATATGAGGAAAAAAAAAAAGAATTTGTCACATCTAAGTTGTGTAAATTTAGTAAAGATCACAGGCAAAAAATGTGTTTCATTTTTGTTTTACATCTGAACTACAAGTTTGGGATAAAAATTGAAAACAACATTAGCTGCAGGAAAAGCTTTCTGAACAGCTAAAGAGATGAGATAATACTACAGGACAGTTAATTTTAAAGAAAAAAAAAAAGGATTTTTTTTCAAGGTTGAGTTTTCCTTTAAGCTAAAGGCAGCACGCTTGTTTTGAGGACTGCAATGCAAACTGTGTCATGTTCCTTAAGAAGTGAGAAGAAAGAAAAACAGTTTTCCATGTTGTTAGCAGTAAACAACAAGAACAACAACAGCAAAATGATGGGCTAAATCCATATTTAGGGTAAATCAATGTTGGCTTAGATAAAACTGTGATTTCATAGAAACTAAGAGTCTGCATGATTGCATTTAATTCAAGATAAAATGTAAAAATTCCTTCTGTCAACTCCAACTTGGGCAGTAAGTTCAGCAGGAAGACATTCTGGTGCTAATACCACAACACTCTCAAGATTATGGCACTTAGCACACAATGAAGTACTGCACTTCCCCAGCAAAGAGCATCTTTGCCATTCCCCAGCATAGGGATACACCCTCCCGCCGACAGCAGACAGGACCTGTTTGAGGTGCTATACAACGTATCAGGGATGAAAGAGACAGCTTAAAGTTGCAGTAGCTAAACATAAAAAGAGCCTTCCTACTTTTCCTTTCTGCTCTTGACATTTAAACTAAGATACAGAACTTGTTTTAGTAGGGATAGAGTTCATTTTCTTCATAGTAGCTTGTATGGTGCTATGTTTTGGATTTGTGATTAAAACAATGTTGATAACACACCAATGTTTTAGTTATTGCTGAACTGTGCTTACACAGAGTGAAGGCCTTTGTTGCTTCTCATACTGCCCCACCAGTGAGGAGGCTGGGGGTGCAAAAGAAACTGGGAGGGGACACAGCTGGGACAGCTGACTCCAACTGACAGAAGGGATGTCCCATATCATATAACGTCATCCTCAGCAATAAAAGCTGTGGTGAAGAAGGAGGAAGGGAGGACATTCTCAGTTACGGCATTTGTCTTCCCAAGTAACCGTTAGGCATGATGGAGCCCTGCTTTCCTGGAGACAGCTCTAGACATATGCCTGCCAATGGGAAGCAGTGAATTAATTCCTTGTTTTGCTTTCCTTGTGTGTGCAGCTTTTGCTTTACCTATTAAGTCTTTACCTATTGAGTCTTTATCTCAACCTATGAGTTTTCTCATTTTTACCCTTCCAATTCTCTTTCCCATCCCACTTCGAGGGGAGTGAGTGAGTATGTGAGCCTGATCTGCCTAACACCATGCCATACACCAGCTCATGGGCTCTCGGCAGTACAGATATGGACTGGGAGTTAAGATTTAATACAAAGTGGGAGATTTCTTTTATATCAACTCTGTGCATAATCAGCAAGAACAGACACATGCTCATGTAAGGGGTAATTCAAAGCAGTGACATAAGAACTTGGCATCTCCAAGCTAGGTGCAAGTGCCTACCTTTAAATGAGTGAACTGAGAAAAGAAAAGAAAGAAACAACTGTTGATTTCAGGAATGCCTATTCTTGCTGCTAAATCATAGAACCATAAAATAGTTTGAGTTGGAATGGACCTTTAAAATCCATCCAGTCCAATCCCCCTGCAAGGAGCAGGGACATCTCCAACCAGATCAGGTTGCTCAGAGCCTCATCCAGCCTGGCCTTGAATGTTTCCAGGGATGGGGCATCCACCACCTCTCTGGGCAACCTGTTCCAGTGTTCCACCACCCTCAGTGTAAAAAATGTTTTCCTTATATGAAGTCTGAATGTGCCTCCCTCTATTTTAAAACCATTACTCCTTGACCTATCACAACAGACCCTACTGAACAGTTTCTCCCTGTCTTTCCTGTAGGCCCCATTTAGGTATTGGAAAGCTGCTCTAAGGTCTTCGCAGAGCCTTCTTCTCCAGGCTGAACAGGCCCAGCTCTCTCAGCCTGTCCTCATAGGAAAGGTGCTCCAGCCCTTTCATCATCTTCGTAGCCTCCTTTGGACTCACTCCTTATGTTGTGGGCTCCAGAGAAGGAAACTCCGTGAGCAAAAACCCTGAAAGGGGCAGCAGAGCTGAAGCTGTGTACAAAACATTCCTAAACCACGCCTGTGTTTCAAATTACATTTTTAAAATTTTTCAATTTTCTTAATATAAAAGCATTTAACATATTACCAAAGGCCAACAGCTGCAACTTCAGCCTAATGAATACCCATCACCATAAGGTTCATAAACTTGATTGCCTTCTTAAAGTGACACGATTGCTTTACTAATAAAGAATTTCAAAATGAGGCCTACTGCCCTGAGCTGTTTGGCTAGAAGTAACAGCTGTGCATTTGTGCATTTATAGGCCAAGCTTCTCAAAAGTAACAAAACAATTCTCAAAGCTTTAATTGTTAGCTGTCTACTTCGACATATCAAGAAAATCTGTACATTTACTTTGATTTTTTTATCATACAAAGAGTCCAGGTACACATACCTCTATGATGACCTGCGTGTTCCACAAAAGACTTTTCAGAGGAAAAGAAAGCACAAAGGGGTATCATTAAGATGCTGATCTTTTCACTTTGACAGGAAAAAATTGAAAAATAAGAAGTGAAACCAGCAACTCTTAACCAGCCCAGCAACTCTTAACCAGCCCAACCAGTAGACAAATTGTTTCATCTCAGTTCCAGTTACCACAGTATTTATTTCCTAAGGGAATAAATAACCTTCTATTTAGGAACTATACCTTAGGAAAAAAAAATGCATATTATCACTGGATTTTGAACTAATATTTTGGAACATAACCATGTGTCTGTATATATTTTTAAGCAAAGGAAGCTGATGGTATTTTTGTGTCTTAGGGACACATCACTGAATGATTAGGTCATAGGAAATTATTCCTAAACAAGTCATTCTTCTATTTCCCTAGGTCAAGATACTTTTGACATCCTATACATTCATGGTGTTCATAGAACTTGTCCATACATTTCTACACTCTGTCTTCTGTAATAATTTCAGAGGATGATGCACGATACCCAGTAACAGAGAAGCAGGAAGGAGGTTTCAAGCAAGTAGGTTTCCTATTTGTTTCTAAAGCCATAAACACATCAAAACCAACACTTTCCTACTGATCAGCTTTATTTGTTTAGTAATGCTGCACAAATTTTAGGCCCAGCCTTTTCCACCAGTTTCTGAGTATACATCAGTTTTCAATGACTCATCTCTCTTTCTTGAGAAAAATAAGCACATCGTCCAGCAATGCAGAATGAAAACCGATCTACATAAGTGCTTAACTTAAACTTTTCATTTTAATTGTGTTTAACTGCTTCTTATTAAAGCAAATCACCCAGTCTCTGTTATCTTCTAGAACTGCATAAAATGCAATACAATCAATGAGTTAATTGCACAGGTCATCACAGTGCAGACTGAAATGACTAAGTCTCTCTGTCCTCTCATGAATAATTCTACTTATCCTCCCAGGAGGAGCTTTTTGTCACTAGTCACATGGTACCATCATAAAGCGCTTGACTAAGTCAACATCTAGATTAATATAATCCAGCATCAGTTCACAAAAATATATCATACCATAAATTCAGCTCATAGTCAGCTACCAGATCTCAGTGGAGTTGGAACCAGCACGTCTGAAACTGTGGAACTGTCAAGTAAATGCCTGAATATATAGAGAGAAAGAGAGATAGGCATGTAATATATATACTAAAAAAAAAAAGAGCAGGATGTGAAGAGGTTATTTGCTTTTCCAATGTCTAAAACAGCAAATACAGATGCACAGGAAATAAAGAAAAATAGATATGTAAGAAAGTTAAAATCGGTTTATTTCTAATTACTTATTTATTATTAGAGTTAATAAAATGTGATCAACTGTTAAGTTTTTCTTCAACTGACAGCATTTATTAAGTAACTTTTATTAAAATTGCCTATTTGCTCAGCCACTTCTAAGGATTACTCTTCTGAAAAGATGTCATGAAAGGTGATAGAAAATGCTATCCTGTCTTCAAAGGTCTTAAATATAAACAAGGAATAAAAGAGGGCAGGAAACTATTTATGCATATGAATACAAGTACAGTTACTTATCAGATCTGCACTTTCATAAATATTTCACTAATGTGATTTCTACTGAAGTCAAATTCCACTGAGTTTACAGCATCATTCAGTAGAAAGCGTAGGTTTTAGCATTTTGGTTTATTAGTTGTGTGTGTCACTGGTTAGACTTTATCTGCTTGTCTGGGATTTTTTTAAGGAACCAATAGAGAAGTGAAAAAAAAAAAAAAAAAAAGAGGTTATTTTTACAAGCACAAATAGTTAATACACACTGAGTATCAAAAGGAGATTCAGAATCTAGATTCTTAACAGGCCACAGGCTCTGAACTCCTGAATTCCTTTGGAAAATTCAACTACAAGTGTCAGAATAAAACCAGAAAAGCTCTGGTTTTGTTTTGAGTTTTGTATGATTCCACTACTATTAAAATTCACATGGTTAGTCTTTATAACATGACAGATAAAGTATTGCTGAAAAGAGTGGATTATCTTCTGGTGCGCACATGAGCAGCAAAATATTCTGAAATTCTACTGGTAACTGAAGAATACACCACACAATCTGATGCTAAGATACAAGTCTTGACTGCAGGTTTATTAGGTGGCTAAAGGAAAGGAGGAATTCTTGAAGGAAATGAGTAGTTCTAAACCGCAAACAATAGCTTTCTTCTAGGATAAAACACTAACAGCGACCATTGCAAGTTGGACATGGACAGTAATCATTAACAATAAGCAGAATTTTGTCACAGGAGTTTCAGCATAATTTTAGTATTAATGGCAAAGTATAAAATATGTTTATAAGAATTAATAAGTAGTTAATAGACTGCAATTATCATAATTCATGTTCCCAATAGCTTTCATATGATGACACTGTCTTTGAATAAAATGCATTTAATTGTCCATATTTTCATCACAGATTCTTGAACTGTATGAAGTCTAATAACTGATGAAATACATGCCAAAGCTGGGCTGCTGACATTTTTAAAATGACAACTTTTTTGATAAAATATGAAATCTTAGCCTTAAAAAAATTCTCACAAACACATTTCAGATGGTTGAATTTTTCCCGTTGTTAAGAGAGGAAAAAAAAAGATAATAAAGGAAGCTAGAATAACTTTTTATACCACTTCTTTTTCTTTGTTCTTAGCAACGAAAAGTATAATGAGAAAAAGTTCTAATTTAATTATAAACTATAGTGATATTTATGTAATTTCACAGAGAAGAAAATTTTACTGGGATGTAAAAAGATGTTAAAAAGTCTTTCAAAATCATTGAAATCTCTTTGATTTTTTTCTCAAAACTCCCTCTTTTCTCCCAGTTAATCAACTAACCTTCTAATAAAATACGGAGAAACATACCCTAACCATAAAAAAATGACACCAGGTGGTGTTTCAAGTGAAAGTGAAGATCAATTTGCAAATGCTTCGAGTTGCACATTAGTGCTTATAAAACTTCACAGCAGGGAACTAAGTACAAACCTCACAGAAAAAAAAATTATTTTTTTTTCCACTCAGAAAACCCTACTGTGCTATGCCCTGTGGGGGACACAGTAACTTTATTTAATTCAGTTTCTTTCCATGTTCCATGCAAGAAAAATCTCCAGAAGTCTGCTCTTGTTTTAAGGTAAAACTAACTGGGCTTAAATATACTTAAGTAACTCCTAGGAGGTTGTGTTTTCCTTGAACTACATCTTCAACCCTTCCTAGAAAGTAACCCTAAAAACCTCAGACCTATGCCTGAGTTTTCAGGGCATAGTCCCAACCATAACATGTTTGGAGGTGTTCATATGGAGGAAGTCAAAACAAATAAAAGCCCCACTATACACCAGTGACCAGAGAAGCCTCAAGGGGGCATTTGTGATGAACATGGTTTCAAATAAGGTAATATTTGAACGGGTATGGCTGAAGCACAGTCTGTTTAGAGTGTCAGTGTAAATGAGTTGTTGCTGGAAACCCGGCTCATGGATATATCTGACTGACTGAATTTTTCCTTCATAGCCTGGGTGATGGTCATTTAGAGATCGGGAGTCTTTTCTGACTAAACTGAAAAAGATTTAAAATATATTTGAAGCTGAGAGATAAGAAGCAGCAAGGACTACACACATTTCATGAACAAACCTTTCTCTAAATATATAGGATAAAGTAATAAAAGAACCTTAGAAGAATACACAGGCAGTCCAGCAGCTGTGGGAGAAAGAATAATACTTCTCACGGTTAGTCAGGCCAACAGTTTGACAAAAAAAACCCCTTTGTCACCAAAATGAGGAGAAAGTCTGCTTGGTGCCAGCCTGTAGCTGGCATTTTAAAGGGTAAAGTAATAAACTGCACACAAAGTGACAGGGTTGGAGGACCATGAAGTCATATTTATGTGTTTGGGTTTATTACTTTTGAAGACTCAGCAGCAAGGTGATTTTGCATCAGCTTTCTTGTAATGAGGAACACTAGTCTGTCTCGCTTCTCAGAATTTTCCCAGATAGAATGTATGTACATACACTGTTGAGTGAGCATAATTTAGGATAAAACTAGGTGCAAGCATATGTCATGCAGATAGTCACCTCTACTTCCCAGAAATATCAGCCTTCATCTGATAGACATATTTTTTCTGCTTCGTCCTCATAACAAGACACTTTTACATCTTTCCTCTGTCATGACTGGCCCAGCTCTGCTGGCTGGTGCAGGTGAGACTGAAGCCAAAACTCCAACTGTACTCTGTCAACCTGATCATTGAATGACCACCAGTCATACAAGGGTCATATACTCCTGCATGTCCAATAAAATAAATCTGAAAAACCACAAAAATCATTAGGAAAAACAAGTCTTAGTCATCTTTTGTGCTCAAGAACAGGTACAAAGTCCACGAGATCTCCAAACCTCATTGTATAAGGATTCACAAAGGCTTTAAAAAGATACCTAAAAGCTGTAAGCCACCCTTGGGAAGCAAGTTTTACTGCTACTCCACACATTATTTTGCCTTGGAAGTACACAGAGGCACATACGTTGGTGTGAATGCATGTTGTAAACATCAGATGAAAAACACTAACAGTAATAACTTGCACAGTGAAAGTGACCAATAATGCAGATATTTCCTTTTTTCCTACCGATTTTTCCTGGCAAAATTATACAGAACTGGCTAAGTGCCTTTTCTTTATCAGGTAGCAGTCTGGGTGTCCTAAGCAATTTTTACGTTGTGTACTGTGACACCTTGGGCTTCATTCCATTTGTGGTAAGGTGACCCTGATCTTAAATGGCTACTGAACCATTAATGTTGCTTATGCAATACAGAGGCTCATACACATCTAATTAGTTTTATATTCAAGAAAATGGCCATTTGAGTAGGAGAGACAAAAAAACCCCACAACTTTTCACTGTCCTTTGAACCTGATAACTGTCTCAAGGAGTACTTTATGGTGTACAGCCGTAGAATTAGGAAAGTACAGTGGCCACGTTTTCCGCTAAAATTCAAAAGGATTTTGCACCTTAGGCCCTTAAGATACCTTTCAAAACTTCTGCAAAAGTCCAGCCTTCTGACTGTCAACCAGTAACATCCACATACTGCTTCACCTCTGTCCATTGTATTCTGCTAATCGTAACTAACAGCTTTGACATTATACCAGTCCTCTTCTTCAAGACTGATAAATATGAAACATAATTTGAACCAGACATTTCCTCTCTTGCCCCACCAAAAGGCAGGTGAGGGACACAGAAGAGTTATTTGTGAGCCAAAGATTATTTCTTCCCAATCATCATCTGTCTGAATATTTCCTGTGGCCTAATTTTCCTGAAGGCATGCCAGTGGCAAGCAGCACCACTGCAAGTTTAAAATGGTTTAAAGTTATACATTGTTTCTATCAAAAGTGCAAACACCAAACAACTGACAGGACACAGCCAGGTGTACTGCAGCCACCTTCTGTTTCCCACAGGACGGCATGCCACGCTGCAGAGAAGGCAATAGCAGGTCCTCCCCAGAAACTGCCTCTAAGACAGCCCTACACATGCAAAAATTAATTCTGTATTCATTAAGGGCATATTGCACATAATTTTCCAGTCCTTCTAGTGGATATCAGTGTCCCTGCCTTAACTTCTCTTCACCACTGATACTCTGGTCACATCTGACCAGAGACATGGCTGAGACATCTTCTCAGGTCATAGATGTAACAGTTATTATCCTTGGAAGCGTTTGATCAATGTCTGCAGAATACTTTGAACAAGTTCTCCATTCTGTCTGATGCGATATTTCCTATGGAAGATGACTTGCTTGGACCAACTGCAGAAAATTAGGGAGCTCTACAGACAGGACAATGGATGTCCAGAATGAACATGAGCAGAAACTGAAGGAGTGCAGCAGATTTCTACAGTTCAATACAAGCAGCATGTTGTCTCAGGAAGCTCTCGGAGGCTGCATGCTTGCCTCAGACATCATTGCCCTTTCTGCAAAGTTCTCTAGCATGGTGAGGTATTACAGACAGGCAGAATAGTTTTGAGTATGGGAGTTTCTTTTTTAGGAGATGGGAAGAGGAAAGAAGAAAATTGATCTGATGATGCAAATCGGTCTTTATGGATGCAGGCCTACACTCTAGTTGGCTCTAAGAGGCCAGTAATCACTCACCAGAATTAATTAATTTAATAATTAATTAAGTTTATGAGACTATCTCAGAGCTAGTAGCTGTTCTCTGGAACTCAAAGAGAAGGACTGAGGCCCAGAAGACTAGAAAACATGATACATATCTACAAGAGTGGATAAAGGCTGAGAAAGAGAATTAGCTCATTAGTCCTAGAAAAAATAGCAAGAGCTGATACGGATCTGCTGAGAACAAGAACAGAAATTTCCAAAGAAAACCTAGACTCCCTCTTGGCAAATAATAGGGCTTATGCATAAGTGACCAGCAAGAGATGTTTCCCTCAGTAAAATGTTTGACAGTTTTACATGATCCTTCCATCAGCAGTCCAGAAAAAGGATATGAAACTACTAGATGATTGGTGGAAAAATATATTGTGACTATTCTGGAAATAAGTCAAAGAACTAAATCACTGTTGCAGGTTTTCTCCTACAAAAATGTATTGTATTTGCTCATCCTCAGGATCTGACTTTTCAGGTTTAAGGTCACTAGATGTACCTACAACTGAACTGTCAAAGGTTGCAACAAGTTTTATTCTACAGAAATTCTAACTTTTCAAGGCTGTTATCAGAAAATTTAACCCAAGACTGGAAGTCTGAATGTTCCGAGTTTCACATGATCTGACACTATCTCTGAAAATTTATAGTCCTAAATTTAGAAATTAATACAAAACAATTATTTTTCTAAGCTTAGTTACATCTGTAACTAGGAAACATCCAACTGAACTCAGTAATGGTGCTCCAATGTCAAAACAGTGAGACCAGGATAAGGATTTTAACCTTGGTATGTCTGACTTCATTGAAGCATAAATTTTTACAAGGCACTTCATGCTGCTTTTAAAGTGCTGCCTAGACACCTACTCTCCTAAGCAATAGGAAAATCAAATGTAAGTGCTTGTAAGCCCAAAACATAGGCCTTACACTTACTTAAGGTACAGGAAATTGCCTAGTCCTAGGACAATTTCATCACGATTAGCAGAAGCCATTATTCGGGCTATTTGTTTTCCCCCTTCAGTGATACTGCCTGTACTGTCACGTATTTCTAATGTAAGAATTTTATATGGAGATCCAGTGGACTAGTATGTTCTATACTTACAAACTCTCTCAAAATATCTTACAAAGTTTTGAACTGCCAACAACAGAAAGATCAAACAACAGTGAAACAAGAATTTCTGATAGCCTCCCATTTTGTAGATAGGCTTACCAGGAGAACAAATGGGTCCGCAGGAATTTGTCCAGCACTGCATTACAGCGACATGACTACATTAAGGTTGAGAAAAGCGAAAAAAACCCAGACCTCTGACTAGTAAAAACATGTCGCTTTAACACTTCTCTTAAATCTGTAAAAGATAACTTGAGAGCTGATATTTTTGAGCTAAGGTTACATGCTCAGGAAGACAGAATAACTTTAGTGACCATGATTAAGTTTCTTTTTCAGAGACAAGAAACCAACATCCAAACTTTACGACTGTTGCATAACTGGAAGGACTCTGAAAGACTCCCAGTGGCAAATTTTCCTCTTTAAAGCAGAGAAAAGGCATGGTAAGACCATAAGATACTGTCACCTTAGCTAAAAATTGGACTGAGTCTGCTCAATTAAAATTTAGATTTAAAAATTAGACTAGAAGCATGCTTTTGAAGTAGAAACTCACTGCAAGTGGGAGATTTAATTTTTTAAAATCATCACTGAAATCTTCTGGTGGCATTGAAAGGCAGATCAGCAAATGAAGCAGAGAGTTACTGGATTAGAAAGACCAGGAATAGTAACTCTTGTGAATATGCAAAACTAGTTAGAAGAGTATGAGCAATACGAGAGTAGCAGGCCCCACATAGCGGACATAGAGTCTCTAATCCACCTCAGCAGCCTTGTGAGCAAGTGTCATGTTTGACAAAGTGGTTCATGTAGAGACAGACCATCTGTTAGGAATATTAGAGACTCCAAGGAGACGTCATGCTTGACAAAGCTGGTAATGTCAATGACCATATCAAGTACTAGCTAATATTTCAGAGCTCTAAAGAGTGGGTGCAGAAAGAACCACTAGCAATGATGAGCTTTAGGAAAGCACCTGGGAATAGTGTTAGTGACAATGAGCACACTGGAAGCAATGTGTACTAAAATGGTTTACATCAAACTCTTTTTTTTTTTTTTTTTTTTTTTTTTTTTTTTTTGCATTTTGTTTGCTTTTGTTTTCTTTCTTTTTTTAAGCTCTGTTTGGTGAATGATGTCCCTTTTGTTTCAACAATTAGTAGCTTAATGCTAATTTATTTTACTATCATTTCACTGTGGTGTTCATCCAATAAATCTATCCCTTTTCCATCACCAATATTAATTTAAGCTCTGCATGGAACCCAGTCTGTGCATGAAATCTTTAATCACCCTTGTTACTCCTCAGAAAACACATAGACATTTACAATTCACTTTTTGTTATGGTTATGAATAGGACAGCCTTCCTTTCAGTCACATCATTCTGTGCTTCTTGACCAAAGAGGGAACACAAAACTGAATTTGGTTCTGTGAAGTTTCAATTAGCACTAGTGGCATAAGGAGCAATTTCATGACTTCTTGATATTTCAGGGCTGATAATTCCTGACCCTAGAGTGGATTTACATGACTACAAAGATGGCTTTGAGTTTTGCTGGTCTGTACCCACTACAGAATTCCCACTGATTCCATGCTAATATCAGGTTTCTTTTGGTAAAGAGTCATCCTTTAGGACATTTTTGTGCTAACACAGTGATGCAAAGGAACTTTATTGAGAGCCTGAATTTTAGCTCCCAAGGTAGGTGTAAGTTACTGGCCTTTTCCCAGTATCCAGTACATTGGCTTCTTATGTTTTTAATTTTTTTTAAAAAAACATTTTTAATGTTTTTTAGCATCATCCTAATTACATGTGCAGCATTGTAGTTATCATTAGAGGAATTTCCCTTTTACTCTCACTCGCTCATGAGACAAGGAATTTCGCACCAGAAATAAACTTGGCCCATCCTAAACTGAAGAAGTTGGAAATGGACAGGCTGATTTGCAACAGGATTAAACGCATGCCTCATGCACAATAAACCAGAACACAGTCATAAAGTCTGATTAACAGATTTTGATTTATCCTGTAGCCTTTTCTAATTTTCTTTCTTTTTCATATTCACTAATAACATGCCTGTGAGTTTCTTCTAATGAATTAGACTTCAGTTAAGCTTTTCTTCAGTTTGTTTTACTGGATATATTGTTTGCTTGAAAAAAACCTTTTTACCAATGAATTAATATTAGTCCTAAGCCCACATTAATGAATGAAGGCTTATTTGTGATGTCAAATTGTAGCACAGGTAGACCCTTTGATGTCATTACAGAATATTTGCAGTGTTAAAACAAAGATTCAGTGTCATCTAACATTGAGTATTATGTTAGGGTAGGAGATAAAAGAAAACATTTAATTTTGATTAGGGCTTTTACATCTTAGATCGTTATGGCAAGATTATTCCTTAAGGAAAATAGACTTCATTAAACTGTACATGTACTTTCAATTTTACCTCACATACATTTCAGATTAATCTCTTTCTAAAATAACACCTCATGCTACAAGCTGGCTCATTTGTGATACAAGAGATTTGTTGTACCCTGACCATTTATTGTCCTCTGGCAAAAATATCTTCAGTTAATCATTTGAATACCATTTGCTGGTGTTACAATTACAAAATATGATTTTGCATTTTTACCAAGAAAGTAGGCACAATCAGAGCTATATCCTCAGTAGGTTTAAGACACTTTACCCTAAGAAAGGTTTAATTTGCCAGAAACTGGCTCGATCCCCTCCTCTGTGAGCAATATATTGTAGATGAGTTTCTCAATGAATAAAAATCCCAAACAAAAAAAAACCTCAAAGAATTCTACCACAGGAGTTTTCGAGATTAAATTTTCCGCTGACAAAAACTTAGTCTTTTTCCACATGCACAGTCCAACCTAGAAGAGAGGCAAAACATATGAAGCTGTAACAGGCCAGCTACATGAAAGACTTAAAACAAGCAAAGAATACTTGCCTAAGTATCTACAAATCCTTAAACCGGTTTCTGCAGCAGCCAGTAGCAGTTATATCACTGAATTATGTAATTCTCAAGTGGAAGGTTAGGGAGGAGGCTAACAATGCTTTTTTGAACCCACTTGTGGATCATCAGTTCCCTACTCTTATTAGTGTGCTTTAAATCACTGCATTTTTCAGACACCACATGCAGTAGGACCATTTCTGGTAGAATTTGTTCTGACAAGCTCAGAATAGGCCTGTATTCATTTCCTTTGTTGGAAGCCTGTCAAGGCTGTTCTTTTACTTAGGGGGAATACTTTTCATTCATTTTCTGGTCTGTCACGGAGAAGTCTCCTCTTAGTTATACAGTGTCTTTTGAATTTCAGTTTGATTTCAGTCCTTTCTTCTTCTGTTAAGGAAGAAAAGTCTTTGTAACCTTTTTTGTTTTATACTGCCAAGTCCGTTATACTGAATAGTTTCCTTATGGCTAAAGTCCTGCAAAATCTGCAACACAAACTGGAGCTCACCATCTGGAATATAACACCCAAGAAATCAGCATTCAAAAAACCACACTTCTAAGTGCTTAGGGAGCTGTGGTGAAATCAGTAAGATAGTACAGGTGTGTAAGACATATAAACCCCTCAGCAGCTATCGCTGTTCTCGGGGAACACAATCAACAGCCAATGTCCACATAAAGGTCTACAGTGCATCTAGAAGATTTTCAGACACATCTCCTGCAATACTCATCCAATTATTATAACAATAGTTGCAACTCAATATCTGTTCTTGGCAGCATGTCATTAGACAATGTATACAGAACAGTGAAGCAATAAAACAACTCCCATAGTACTCAAGAATTTTAATCCATTCTACACTCCACAGCCAAAGAAACTGGATTGACATATTACTAGAAGAGATCTTTTCATCTGTTACTCTTAGTCCTCAGTGACCTCTTTACAATAAAAAATGGATGGTACTTTTTTAACAGTCAATATAAAAGGAGTTTGTTGTGCTTCAAAGAAATGTCCTCCAGAGAACAAATCTTTTATCCTATTATTTACTGTTGCTATATATACTGAAACAACTTAAAGTTAGAAAGATTTCTAATGTGGCAGAGGCTGGAATTCAGAGGCAAAAGCCTCTCCATCAGCTGGAAACGGTTCTGAGATATCAGCCAACCAGCACCCACTTGCTCAAATGCACTGCAATCCTGATGGATGGACAGCTTAATGCTGCTATGGTACCCTGCTGATCGATTTCTCACACCAACAATTTCTCCACCATGATCCCCTTAAGGAAAAGGAGGAAATAGGGAGAATAGAGACAGGAATGTAAAAAGACATAAAACAAAAATAATCTCCATCAAGCTAGTTGCAATTTCCCAGTGGCACCAGCAACTGACAGGGCCTTTATACTATAAGATGATTAAAGTTGCAGTAAGTGGTATGTCATCTTCTAGCTCCTCTAGATAAAAGTGAAAGGCAGTGAGTGTCAGAATGGCAGAGGACAAGAACAGACTTTAAAACTTCATTTCACATATGTGGAATTTTTGACTAAAAGAGACAAAATGAGTCATGTTTCAACTAGTAGCATGCTATTATTTTTTTGTTTTGTTTGAGCAATTCTCTCTTTTCATAAGCGCAGTTCTCCTGGCAAAGATAAAAAGACTATTAATATCAGTTTTTTAATCACTTGCTGTATTGTCTCCTTAAAACTTCCAGTATTGATCTTTAATAAAAAAAATACTAGAAGATACAGATAGTAAGTCCTGTCATCACAGAAGAAAGTTTTTGCTGCCCTGTTAGTTGCTGAAATTACCAATAATTAAATTTGGAGTTAAAAAGTCCTTGGAACTTATTCAATGTGTTAGAACATTTAGAAAAATCCTGGCATATCAGTTTCACATAACACTGTTACTTAACTTTGTAGAGTGGCATACTTAAACCACTGGTCACTTGAATAGAACAAATGAATAAATTAATTGTCATGTAAATTCTAAGACCTGAGTTTAGGCAGTTTAGTTCAATGTGACAAAGTATTCTGGAGAACTTACACAACATCTTCAATTACTGGTAAGTGAACTGATTTTGAGTCAATGGTAAACTCCCACATCTGGAAGAGCCAAGCATAGAACTACAGATTAGGACACTCTGGACAAAGCAAGAAAGGAAGTCTGAATAATATTTTTTACTCCTCCGAAGTGGAAGTGGGAAACAGGACTGATAAGAGATTTGGCTCAAAGCAGTGTATATTCAACGAGAGAGTCTGGAAGCAAGAACAATCATCTTCAGTGGAGTGACTTCAGACAGGAAATGGAAAACAAGAAAATCTTGGATGACAGAATGGTCCTTTCTCTCCCATCCCTAGCTACCCAAAATTTCAAGAAAAAAAATATCTACACTATTCAGTTGTTTGATTTCTGCAGAGGCAGTAGGTCTATATTTCATGTTATATTTTTTCATTAAAATATTATTGAAATAGTTATTCCTTTTCTGTTTCTGTTCTCTGGAGGAGAAACCGTGGTCTCTGCTAATTGGTGGGTTAGACAGGATGGATTCAATTTGTCATGTAACAGCTTACTCACCTATATGTAGTACCTAACGGCACCGGTAACCCAGAGTCTTTTCCACTGAAAAAGGTGAGAAGCAGAGAAAACAGCTTCTATCGGACTGCAGATGTAGATCATGTCTGCAGCCGGTAATGCAGATGACAGTATATGCCCCCTGCTTACACTGAGAGAAAGAGAGTCATTCAACTGTGTTGCCTTAAGGCCTTTAAATCAGAGTGGTAAAACAGAGAGAGATACAATTGGTTGGAAGCAGCTGAATTACTATTTAGGAAACTGCTTTGGACCGCAACAAAAATGTTCCTACTGTGGGTGCTGTAGTTCAGTGTAACATTAGAGCTCATAGACACGTGAAACCAGAGAGATTATCACTGATTTCCTGCCAGATACTAAAAAGAGAACAGATAAATCATTTCTGTAGGCTTTTAGAACACAATCTTTGCTTTTGGGTTACAAGATGCTTATAAACAAACACCAAAATATTTATTTTCCTGCTTCATAGGAGGGAGAAAACATTAAAAAACCCCAACATACTGCATCCAAATATGGTGCTTTTTTTACTAAAGGTGTCTTAATTGAGCAGCTGTCTTAAGCTTCATACTACACACACTGGAGTTCTTCATAGGAGAAAGACACTTTTTCTGAGGGTATTTGCTCTCATTTTCTCAGAATAATCTCTTCATTTAATGCCTTAGATTGAACATGGTTTTAACAGTTATTTGCCTAAAGATGATGAGAGAAAGAGGTTTTGGTTGTTTTCTTTTGTTATTTTTGATCCCCTAACACAGGAAAAAAAAATGGAGATATTTACTATAAGGATTTATTTTAGACAACGACTTTCACAAAGTCTCAAATATTAAATTCATGGCCCCTTTAGACACTTCGCTTTCTTAAGTAATTGAATCTTTTGCTCTTGAGGAGCAGCCTATTACAAGGCAAATTGGTGCTTTGTTTCTCTTTAACAATCTTTCTTTTCCTCTGATATCCTAATCTTGCCAGTCAGTTAGTAGAAGCACTGTTGTTCCATTTGCTTGAATAAACTACTGTTAAAAGTACTCAACGACCTACATGAACATAATGTTGAATTTACTCCCTAGGACTGAATGACAAAAGAAAGGTGACTTTTAATGATTCTAAAAGCATCAAATGAGATCAATAAACCATCAAAGATGTGATCCCAGGAGACCTCTTAGCAGCTCTCTTTGCTCATATTTTCCTTTCAGAGAAGATTGTATGTGAAAATTAAGTTCTCTGTCTGTTAATGGATTTTTAGGCTCTTTCGTATGTATTAAGTAAAGTATAATTAGTACCTGCATTCTTCAAGCTTTCAAGAATGTTATTTGTGTCTGTCTCTGCTGTTTTCTTGTTTTGATGAAATTTGCAACCATTCATCCTCAAGAGCTTTGCTATAAAAAACTACATTGTGCAGGAAAACAATGCCATAAGCAGTAACTTGATTTAGTAAGAAAATTCATTTTTTTCACAGAATAGTCTGATTTTGAAGTGACAAATCAATAAATTAAAAGTTAAATACTACAGATAAATACAGAGTCTTCTAACATGCCTCATTCAGTTCATTATGAGTCCTTATGTTTTCTATGGCAATTTAAGTTCCTTGTTAGGTCTCTGTTTTCCCTGAAGAGAGAAAGCAGGATCTTTAGGTAGTCCCTGGTTTAATACATCATGGGAATGGTACCCACGGGAAAGGGAAAAAAGTATATCAATCAGTGTAACAGTGATTGAAATGAATTCATTTTAACAATAAATGAGGTTTACTAGATGTTCTTATTTGCATTACCTACTTGCATTAACAGTCACCTGATTGATACAACAGCAAAGAACAACTCTTTTAAAAGTCTGCATTATGGTAACCTACATGGCTTTGCTCTTTCCTTTTCCTTCTGCTTGGGTCATGGGGGCAGAGAGAATTTCAGGGGTTTGTCAGAGCATTTTTCAAATCAAAGTTTCTAACATATAGTTCACCTTCTTTCCCTGAGTACAAGCGGTATTGTTCTATGCAGATTAATACTGCTTTGTAGTACTTGTACAAAATCTGCTCTTAATTGAAGCAGCTTTTTATTTGAATTCAAAGATATGATCACAGGGACTGCAACACAAATGTGTCCCAGTGTTGTGCTTGCACATCAGAGACAAAAAGACAAAAGTGTAATTGCTCCATTACTCAAGCTGAACTCTATACAGAGCACACATTTTTTAATGTAAGTAATTTTTGTCCAGTTATTTTAAAATATACACAGGTATTTGTAACATAAATGAGAATTATACATGTGCATACATAAGAAAGCACAGTAATCGCCAAAATGAATGTAAATAGAAATCCAACTAGTCTGACATTCTATCTCTGGCAGAGAAGGGCCTGATACATCAAAGAATAATCATACATATAATTAAATTGTTCAACAGAGGATTTATATTTATATACGTACCCTTGTTAGACTTTGCTAGAACATGGATTTTGGCATGCTAAAGTAAGCTAATGAACACATTTTAAGAATATAATCTTATCTCTCTCTTCTTTAAAATAACTCTAAACATTTAGTTGAATAACTCAGTTACAAAGCTGTAAGTTTAAGGGACCTGATAGACCTGCTCTCTGTTTGTAAGTTAAATGCACATTTAAACTAGCTGGCTGCAGAATGGCTACCTGATTTGATGGGCAGTTCTGAATTTCAAGGTATTTTCTGAATTCTATTGCTTTCTTCGTTACTTCTCACAGGACAATGAGCTCATCACTGACTGTCTCTCCCTTCATTTCCTCAGTGGAAAAATAGAAATGATAAAGCAAAGCAAAACTATCTTCTTAATTTGATCAATTCAGACTACATTCTTTCAGCCTGAGGCTGGCAGTCAGGAAGTGCACATATGTAAGTGAGAACAATGAAACTCATCTTCCCTGTGCTCTTTAAGCATTATGCATGTATGCAATATGCATACAGGGGCTCAGAAATATTTCTTACAAAGGGAAAGACACTACAAACGTTGTTCAGACAAATTGAATACTTGGGTATGTTATTAGAGATCTCATAATTTTACATGGAAAATTATAAGCCATTACTCATATAGTTCCTCACACGTTTCCTTAGAACAATCGCATTATACTGAAATGAAGCCACATTCCCAGAAGCATTGGTGACTTTTAGGCTAAAGTAAAGTACTTGGAATAAAGCCACATAAGTGCTTTTAGCACTCTTTAGAATTACAACCAGTTACTGAACAGTATGTTATTTTCACACTGAAGCACAAGCTCTGCTCTCTACTGTGCAATAGATGTTTGGGTTTTTTTCTGTCTTCTCCCACTCCTTTCACTAACCTGCTTACCCATCCTACATTATCCAAACCTCAAATGGCTTTGTGCTGTGATCATTTGGCAGATGAAATTCAAACCTAACATTTTCCACAAAACTTTCTCATTTTTCATTTGTTGCTAAACTTTCATTGAAAATATAGTTTGAATAATAGAAAATTTCTCCCATTTCTCTTTTATAGTAATCATTATTAAAAAAAAAAAAAAAATCACTCCCCAATTCTTGTAAGCCAAATCAGTTGGATTAAACTGCAAATCTCTTGACTTCAATACAGTCAGATAAATCCAAATTTAATTCCACATCCAATTGCAGTTCTGTATTCTGGAATGTTATGTTTTAACTCTTTAATTCTTTGTCTCCAGTAAAAATCAGTACAGGTAATGATTTTAATCTCTGAAAAATCTGAATCACATGGAAAGCTTGTATCTCATTATAATAGAACTTAAATAATGATATAACACTTTAAAAATTAACATTATTTATAACAATCTTGCATTGAAATCTGAGTGCATAGCTTCTTACTCTGTTTTATCTTCCTCTGCACTTCAGGTAGACTCTTTATCAGAGGAATTAAATAAAAACGTGGATCTAACTCTGTAAGTTATGGACAGTGATTTTGTTTTGGACCTTTTTGGTCCCCAGCAAAATGAGACAGCAGCCTCTGAACTGTTCTCAACAATGCAGCTGTAAGAAATCTGGATGCTGGAAACACATCAAATTTAAAAACCAGCGGAATCACTCAGAGCAGCTTAAAACATAAGTCTTATGTAGGCTTCTTATTAAAATAAATAAAAACCACCAAGTTTCAAATAAACATAAAAAGAAGTATTGTCTGTTTATGATGGTAAACATCTGCATGAGACCTTGCTGAACAGATTTAACAGTAATCACATTACTTGCTTAAAGAGGAGGAACCCAGGTGTCCCAATTACTAGCTCACTTAACTCGACGTCAATTTAATTTTACAGTCAAAATATTGATGAAAAATGAAAATAAAAAGTAGCAGTACTGACCAAACAAATTAAACAGTGCGTATTCTAGCAAGAAACACACTTTATTATTTTCTGTGTCTTGAAAAACAGCTATTGATTGCCAACATCTGGCTGCAAAGCTACTTCCTGTCAATGCAATTTTACTGAGGACAGTGATATGTACTGGCAAAATTAAACAAGTAAATAAAAGCAACTATATTTTTCTACAAAAACAGACAAAGATAACTATATTAGGAACCAATCATTGTAAGGCAACAGAAATAAGTGTCTTTTGTAAGCCACAATGATGGAGTTTTAAAAGTTTACGGATACATTTCACATGTATCTAATGTTATCTGTTCTCTACCGTGTTTCCAGTACACTTTGAATGCTCTTTAGACAGAAAAAAAAACCCCAGCGTGTGACTAGCTAAGCAGTCATGGCAGTATACACTCTTCTTACTCATCATGGCAGTATACACTTAACTCTTCTATTTTGTGGCAAACAATTTTCTCTCTTTCATAGACCAAAAAAATAGTGTAAAGCTCAAAGGATAATAGCACTTCCATAGAGTTTATAATCTCACTGACAGAAAAATGGCACCTATCGGTCCTCTGCATCACTCAGGAGAACCTCCAAACTATTCTCCATAACTTCTTCCTTATTTCCAGCTCACCAAAAGAAGACCTTTAGATGTATTTATATACGAGATACATGAGAGATTATTCTCTTCCAGCAGGGAAGGGAAACTTGAAAAAATCAGGCACATATAATGAAAACTAATAATGAGAACAGAACTAGGACTAATTCAATGTGGTCAGTTAACTGTCGTGGGTTCACATTTATTTTGGTTGTTTTTTCCCTTTTTTTTTTTTTTCCCCCCTTATGTCATCACTCTTTCCTTGTTTTTGGGACTACCCAAAAAATCAGTGCTGGAAGCTCAACTTCATATAAGTCCCGTTGACTTTGAATGCTCACGTTTCAACTTCCCTCTGTCTATTTCTATCTCTCAAGGCAGACAAAGAAACAGAAAAAATCCTTACATTTTAATCTTTTAAAAGTGCATTGAAATTGTGTTTGTTTGTTTTTTTTTTCCTTTAAGACTGATACACAGAGAAAGCTTCAGTTTATTATTTTAGGATTTTAAAAAATCTATTTTCCTGGTTATATTCCCCATTAAGGCTTAATGACATCATTCCATACATGGCCCGTAACAAGAAAGAAAAGGTGCAAAACTACCAAAAATTATTTATGAGTGTATAAGGACTGCATCTTCTCCAACATGCTGGCCAGCTCATAATTGAGGAAAGGCAAAAACTAGCCTGAACCCAGAAGTAAAAATTTCACCTGTAAATTTAGTTTTCCCTTAGTTAAGATGAAACAAAATGACATTGGTTAATTATATATGGAGTGGAAAAAAGACTCTGCATAGAATACAGCTGTGATATCTGTTTACAAATTCATTAGGGGTTGGTGTGATCCAGTACCTTAACAAACACATCACGTAACTTCATATGCTGCTGAACAACCACAGCCAGTGTCAGCAAACAAGTTATTTGAAAACATTGTGACAAAAAATTTCAGTCATTTAAAAAGTTCCCAGTTATTTAAACTAAATAACTTAGCTCAATGAAATTCCGCTAGAAAAAAAAAAATACTGTCAGAAAGCTTTTTTCCTGTTACTTTGGTTATCCATGAGTCCTCTGCACTCCAGGCAGCAAGGCTTACAGGCCAATACTCCAAATCATTCCGACAAAGGATAAGTACTGATATTCTCAGAAAATTTCTACACCACTGAATAAAACAGGGCCACAGATCAGGTTCAAGCCTTAATCCCTTGGCTGCATAACTGGGAGCTCACTCTCTGATACTGTTTTGGGCTCCTCTGCTACTTCTGTACCTCTTTTCTGAAGGGAACCAGATTAAAGCCATCTGAACGAGGCAGTTAGTATCACCTTGCCAGTCTACTCTTATGTAGCAATACAGTTACAGCCTGAGTTCTCTAAAGTAACCGATGTCTAGTTTATCACCTTACATCAATTACTATGACAACTACAAAAGTCAACAAGAACAATCTCGGACAAAAAAAAAAATCTCTCTTCAGAGCACTGAAAAACTATTAGCAACATCTGTAATACTGAATGAAGGGGGCTAGGACACAATCATCTGACCATAAGACCAAACTGATCTTTTACAGCTACTTTCTTTCCTCTCTGACCCTACAGAATGGTCTCATTCCTACAGTCCTAGGTACAGGCTATGCCCGAACCATATCCAGACTTTATGTCAGCAGTGATTTCACTCTAATAAAGTAACACTAGTTAAGTAAACTTAAGTCGATTTCTATGCAGTACAGTACCATCCTCTGCTACACGTGTCACATCTTCTTAAAGTCCTTCCTCCATCCAAGTATGTAAGCATACGTTTAACGGTGTTTGAATCACCAGTCCCACTGAAGAGTTTTTTATTTCCTTAAAATAAAGACCATATTCAAGCATTCTGCTGAGCCAGAGCCTAAATCCCTAAGGACTTTGGCACTTGTTCATCCAGAAATCACTCCCTTCCCTCCTGTCACAGCTGAGGTTGCAGCTGTCAGCACTGCCATTGGCAGCAGACATTTCTCCAAATGACCATCAAAATTGGAATGGGTTGGGCTTACTGTCATTGTAGGCAATCAGAAGCTCAGCAAAATGCAATATGTGTACATGTGTCTCTATATGTATGTATGTACATATGGGATCTTGTTTGTTTGACAGATTTGTAGCCCATATTAGGTCAGATGTGTTTTTGTGAGTAACAATATATTTTGCCTTCTTGATATTATACAAAAATATTGCTTTCTTGGGCCAAACCTAGTGTTCACTTAAAGCTACAGAAAATTACCCATTCATTTAAATAGATTTAGCCTGTTAACTATGCAGATCTCTAGATTATTAATCACAGTTACTATATAAGACAGTAAGTTCTAGATTTTATATTTTGTCTCATTTCTCGTGAAATCACGTTTTAGCAAATGTTTTAAAAATTGCTACTCTAATTATTCAGTGAATTTTGAAAATTAAAATAAAGTTAACCACTCGTGTTATTCTCAGTCCTCCTGATTATACTGCTATTCGCAATGTATAGCAAAATGAATATTCATTCCAATCTTGCTGCCCAGCTGGTGGAATTGCTAAATACCATTATTTCAGACAAGAGAGAGCACCAAATTAATCCAAATATTCAGACAGCTCTGGCCTGGTAGTAGCTAATTTGTCTTTTAGCAATAAAAATCAAAAAAATGTTTGCAACAAGCATGCAAGAAACCTAGTAGAATAATTTCATAGTTTTATTTAGAGTACTCACTATTCTAGTCTTTGTGCAAATGACCCTGCACAGAAATCTTATTACTTGATGATATGATCATTTCCTGCATATGAACAAAACTCTGTGTGCTATTTAGGCTTCTGAGTCTCCTTCTTTCCCTTCTTCGGTCTTCTCACTTTCATCTTGTTAACATCATGTTCCAGTCTTCTGGCTTAGAAAGAGTTAAATTGCCTCTGACATCAGTTAAATCGAGAGTTTGTTCTGAAGACAGGAAAACTCTTCTCCAGTTACGGAAAATAGGAAGGTCTCCTACATACATAGGATCCTAGGGCTAAGGCAGCACCATAACAATGAAGTCCCATTCAAGTCTGAAAAACTGCATAGCACTATTGCGTTGTCTTGCAGTAACCATGGAAGGTTTGGAAGACACTCACAAACACCAAACAGACCTGCCCATGTTGTACTATGATTGTAGGACAGGGTATGTCATATACATTGCATACACTTTCCCTGCTCTTAGAAATTTCCATGACCATCTGTATTGGACTACTGCCACAGGACACCATGTTAGCCAGACCTCTGATCTGACTAGGTATGGCTGTTCTTATACTTTCTTATAACTGAATAAAACAAACAAACAAACAAAAAAAACCCACCCCAAGTTTCTAGACATGGTGTCAGTTTTTACTAATCCTACTTGAGAAGAAGTATGTGACTGTGCCATTGAATATTGTGAATGTCATCATTATAACATAAGGTGGAAGAAATTAAGCTGTATCTTCATGGATAACTTTGTTGTTACCCAGTCCTAATGCAAATTCAGAAATGTTATTTTTCTATCATTACAGAGACTTAATAAATAAATTCTACACCATCAGCCTTTGCCTGTTCTCCCAACTGACATTGCTTTTGCTGCCACAAAAGAAGTGTTCTTCATTCTCTTCATGAAAAAAGCAAGGCCTCTCATACACTCAGAAGACAGAAATTTAATTTCATAGTCTTGAGACTACTCAATAGTATTGTGCCTTTCTTCAGCTATACGGATTTAACATGAAATACAACTCTCAGTCAGCTCAGAGTTTATCTGTTTCAGTTGTGAAGGCCATTCAGCTCAGTGAATAACAGGGCACTTCTGGTATGCAAAAGTACCCAAACTTTTCATCCTGGATCACTGAAGGTGCAGCAACAACCTCCAAACTTCATGTAGCCATGGAAGAAGTCCCTGCTGTTCTTCAGTCTTATCATTTGCAGCAGGTGTCACATGAAACAGAGTGAAAACTCCATATATATTCAAGCTGCTGCTGATAGTTCTGGCAGTCAGGGTAAATAACTTGGAACTTCACTTGCATTTAAGACAATGATTTAAAATATTAAATTGCTCTAGAATAGAATTTCACTTAGGTTGCAGAACAAATCACAAAAATTCCCCTATTTTCTTCCCTAAGTAGCTGTTGATATTTTTATTTTTTTTTACTTAGTGATACTGACAGCTTGCATATCTTCAAGACTTACAATGCCTCTTTGATGTCACTTACCCATACTACAAAAAATGGATGCAAGCGAGAAGACATTCTCTCTGTACTTTGTCTTTCTTCTCAGTGCAAAGATACCATAATCTAAAGGCACAATTAAACTTTTTCCAGTGTTGTCTACTTATTGCCTATCTGCAAAATACAAGAAGTGCATAAGACTCCAGTTTGTCGGCATCCAAGAATGGGCTGAGAAAGGAGTAGGAGAGGTTCCTTATGCTCCTCTGCTTTGCTGGGATACACATGGGCACAGTCTAGCTGTAATAAAATTGCATCTTATTGCTAATATAGCTTCATTTATAATCCCATAAAACATGATAGGTAAATACTTTATTTTCTAATTAGGGAAGATAATGTTGCATCAGAGATGTGGAAAAATTCTGAATAAACACACTGAGCCTCTAGCAAAGATAATAATACTTATGTATTATGTAATTACTTTAAAGATCTCTATAATCAAATACATACTCAATCTTTTAATGTATTCTGTTCTGTAGTGAAATTTATTGCTTTCAGATGATCTTCTAGAATAGGAAAGGAATGAATGCCTTCCTTCTGTTTTCACCAAGAGACATAATAGCACATCATAAGTACAGCAAAGTATTTTTCTGTAACAGTGCAGGCTTAGATTTCAAAGATTTGAAAGCTTGTATAGGTGTGTATCTATGCTGTGATCTCATTTCTTATTATTTCTATTTAATTATATATTTTTCCTAACACGGACTTTGAAACATGCTTGATTAATCCAGGTTTAGGAAAAAACAACCAAATATCTCTGTCCTTCTAGGAGCTGAAATGCAAATATTTGATGAAGTAAACAAAATATATTCAGATTGCAGCTCTACAAGAAATTACATCATTCTATACACCTTCCAGATCAAGTCCTTGGCCTTTAAAGTTGTTCCAAGCTTATGTATTCCATCTGATGTACATCACTTCATCTACAAAAAGTTATTATGAGTTGAATGATTCTGAACTGCAGGGAAAAGGTGCAGTCAGCCCAATTTGGTTTGTTGGTGTCTCAAGAGGGAAGTCAACCTCCAGTGCTTGAAAGACTCAACATTCATGTGATGGTTTTGAGACACAAACACTACCAGAGCATCTAAGAAATAGAGTGGGGGAAAAGCCCTCGATGTACTCCACCTTGCCATTTTCTGTATGAAAAACAGAATGCTATTCTATTGGAGTGTGTTCCTACCTAGGCTCACTGCAAGATAAGGAAAAGCAGGTCTCAAATTAAGGAAAAACAGGTAAGCATCACATCTGTGGGGGTTAAACTTAAGCTTCCTACCCACGATTCTGTTCCTGTTTCCTATCTGTACAGTCATAATACTTGTCAGGGAAGTGAGACCCATGTCTCTAAGTGAACTCCACACAGCCACTTGTGCCTTACAGGTCATTACAAGTTAAATGGTAACTGGAATGCATAATGCAGAATATAGACTTGGCTGCTACACAAACCAAGCTAAAGTTACATGCCATCACGATTGTATTCAGAAACTGATATAACATGAATAGGCTTTAGTTCAAGACTGCTTGAAAAGTGAAGTAGGAACCAAATTCCCAAACAATTCAGCTTGACTGAGAGGACCACCTTGATTTTTCATAACAAGTACGCTCAAGTCTTCAGTCATTCTTGGTTAACTGC
Organism: Tetrax tetrax; assembly: GCA_009806455.1. Taxonomy (NCBI): domain Eukaryota; kingdom Metazoa; phylum Chordata; class Aves; order Otidiformes; family Otididae; genus Tetrax; species Tetrax tetrax. The sequence continues at coordinate 206,373 of WHYT01014614.1, forward strand.
AGCATGAATCACCAGATCAACGAAAAATATAGAAAATAACTCCCTTCACAGCCTGTCCTAGATGACATTATTTGTGGTATAGTAAATGCGCATCTCTATTGCCCACAGTGTGCCAGCTGCACAGATAGCTTTACAACATTACTTCAAAGTATTGTCATCTTCACATATATGTTGTAATATCTGACAGATTAATACTAGGAAATAGGCTGTAACTGGAAGAACAGCCAAAACTGGAATAAGTTGCCAGACAGGTTAAGAGACCTCCATCATCAGATGTGTAAAAGCAGATTAAACATATGTCTGTCACAAATGGTTGCTTTTGCTTTGAGAAGGCTTCAGAAAGTCTTTTATAAACCTTTTTGGGGGGATTCTAAAATACTATTACAACTTCCAAATGTATGAACATGAAAACAAAAACATAGGGTGTGAAAACACCTGACTTTCAGTCACCAATATACAAAAAAGTCAGAGAGAAATATGAGGAAATTTTTCTTTACTTCACATGTGAATAGTAAATACAATTTTATCAAATAGTTATAAGCAACACAGATTTTTTTTTTGGTTGAAAATCTGAAATCTTCCGCTCAAATTAAAATCTCCAATAGTTTTTCTGATTAAAATTATGAAATTATGCATTTAGAAATTGCACAGGGTGTGAAACAAGTTTTTTATAACATTGCCCAGTCAGGAACTAGATACAATGCAGCACGCATGATAACAATGTCGTTTGAAGTTTAAATGTGAAGTAGTAAATTTTTGAATTCTGATATAAAAGTTTTACTTTTTTTTTTTTTTTATGCTGAATGTTTCTGTAAGAATATCCTGGTATATCATATGTAGAACTCAATAGCCTGTTTAATTTCAGGAAAAACTAAACATGAAATATGTAATCGTAAAGTCAATAAGTTCTCTACACTGAATCAGTGAATAAACATTGTTCATCTGAGAAACATCGTCACTGTTCCCCAAATCTGCTGATCCCTTCTGAGTATCAGCAGTTGAAATATCTTAGTGATATCCAATTTCAGGTAAAGATACAGATAAACCTCCAAATTTTTTAGCCTAAACCACAATGATCAGGGTTATTAGTTAAACTTACTTCTCAAATGATACCGGTAAATACTACTCTTATTTCCCTGAATCATTTGTCTTCATCTTGTGTTTCCACTACCCAGTTTACTGCCTCCTTTATACAAGCAGCTAGAAGAATATCTTTTTTATTCCATGACCCAATCCAGAAGAACCAGACTAGTATAGCAGGACTCTGTTCAGAATTCCCCTGGTTATAATTGCCAGTTCTCAATTACCTCGTCTTTGTATCATGGAGTCTGAAGGATCCTTAAACTAGCTGCTGCTTTGTTAATTCAAGCTGCCTCATATCACAAAGCACCAAGGAATGAAGCATATCCCTATGGGGATCAAAAAGGCTCAGAAAAAAGTCTCCCTGTATCTCTTAATCTTAGTACTTGCTTAGCTGTAAATGCCCAACTATGCCCATTTTATTTACATGCTTGCAAAGCACAAAGATATTTCCAACAGTAGAGTAAAAGCAAGGTGAAAATTGGCTTAAAGAAGCATGAGTCAATCCCTCAAAACACAATGTTATTCATACAATATACTAAACTTTACTAAGAGGGAAATTATCTTTGTAAACTCTGACATAAATCAAAACAAAAAGACATTCAGAAAATAGGTAGGAAATAACTGCTAAAAACATAGAAACTTATCTTAATAGTTTTCACTGACACCAGTTAAGGAAGCTTATAAAGATGTTCCAGTTGGACACAGGACAATAAATAAGGGGGCTGATGACTCCTTCAGTTATCTGGTATCAGAGTCTTCCTAGTGATAGAGGTTTCATGTCCCCTAAAAATATGAAATTGTCTGAACTCTGAAACATGTGCTCTGAAAATGAGCAGTCTTCAGATACTTTCTCAAACCAAATAATGACTTCTCTTGTACTAAAATCGAAATTGTGGATAGTAAACTCTGCCTGTCAAACTCCACTGAGGTTTAAATAAGACTAAGTGGGTAGATTAAATCTATATAAAATACCAAAGCTGTGAGGTCATAAGAAAAACAGCAAAAGAAATAATGACAAGTCCAACTAAAAAGATTGAGAGTTTTATGATTGAATATGTGGAAACATAAAAAGTGCCACTACATAACCTTAACGAATATGTTGCATAGTTATTGCTTCTCTAAAGTTTTTGTTACTGCTCCAAATAATTTCATTTTTCTTTTTCTTGGTCAACTCTTGGCCAGAAAACAGACAAGCTTATTAAAGAAAAGACAAGAGTCCTGCAGGAGGGGGTCCAGAGAGGATCCCATTTTTCTGATGCTCATGAACAGAACCAGAGGTTTGGCAGTGAAAAAGACCTCCTAGGTCCCTGCACAGTGAAAAGGTTGAATAGATATCAGCTACACCACTTCTATGCACTTTCCTCCTATTCCCATCCAATCCTACTTGACAAGCAAAGAAGCTGAGAAATGATTGTCTGGCAACTCTATCTGCTAGTGGAATGTGGTTAATATGGGAAGAGGAGAAAATAAGCTGTTTGTGATTCAAGCACATTGCAAATGATTCATATCTTTTTCTTTCTTCCACTTCTAATCTCTATAGTCAAAATCTGACCGTTTCCCTGAATAAGTACTTTTAAGAGAGCTTTGACAGCCTTGAAACAGTTTGAGCTGGTATATAGCACAGAATGGCAGATACTATCATGCTTCTGGTCTCTCTACATCAGAGAATGAAATATAGTATGTGTCTTAGCCTTTTACTTATGTTTATATTCTTTCCATGGGAACAGAAGGAGTCACTTTAACTCTTAAATATTTTCAGAACATTCCTACTGATAGAAACACTCTAGCAGAAAAAAAGAACCCCTTCCTATCCTCTGATTTTTTTATTGTTTTTAATTCAAGTACTAAAAACGTGAAATATGCCTCCAAAAGCTGTTTCCTGAAGAGACTCTCATCAAAACCTTGATCTAATTTCTACTCATCTGACAGACCTCTCGTATAAAAGCGTTGCATTCTGAGTAAAACCATAGCATTAACTGATTTATTCAGTGACTTCCCTGCTTCCCATCAAAACACCCATTCTCTATTACATAACTTCTTTAACATCCTCCTGTTTTTCTGGCCTGCATATTTCCAATAACCTACAGATGCTTCCTGACTACTGTAGCTATAAAACTGAAGTATGCAGCTAAGCAACTAAGAAGCAAGGTGGTTTTAGCCCTTCCAACCTAAAGATCTGTACAGAAAGTAAGAGAAGTATCACAAACTATGGACACGCAAAGCAAGAAATAACCAGATTAACATGTGTGGCAGATTGGACATAGGGTGTGTGAGGGCACATTTAGTATCAGAGCAAAATTTTCCCACTCATAAAAAAAGAATGTGTGATAGATAACTAATAAAGAGGCATAAAATAAATGTTTAAGAAATCAGTAAAATGCATTTAAAAACATGCCTATGACGTGTGCTTCCTTCTTCACAATGGGATCCCTCTGACTTGTGGAAAAAGGATGAATACCCTACTCAAGGAAAGCAACAAGGGCAGTTACAGTAAATGCAAATAACAGGTACATCATCTCCTCTTGAAGATGTCTGTGTAGATTTAAATTAATGTTGTTATGAGTCTGCATATGCTAGGCTTTCCCATAATGTAAAAAATAATTTAGACTGGCACAACCTAGTAAAAAATGACTTGATCGAAGTTCATAAAGAGCCAGTCAGTTCT
>WHYT01014615.1:15029-36410 GCA_009806455.1 Tetrax tetrax
CACTTCTCATTGATGCAGGAACCCTCTCCGTTATGCAGAAATATAAATGGTTTTATGATTTGTGGCTTGTGATGTAAGAGTTGCAAGAGTGAGGCAATTGTGGGGAGTGAACAAAATCTGTAGATATAGTTTAAGGTATTCGTAGAAATTACACTAGAACACACTTCATTGAATAAAGCATTATGCTACTCAAATAACGTTGAAAAAACATGCTCCTGTAGTGGCAGTCTAGAAAGTGCTTTAAACCTTGTAGGAGTTCAGGGGCTGAGTGTAAATGTCAGACTAGCTTATGTCTCAAGATGTCTGAAATAATTACTGTTATGTGTTTTGATAATGGATGTTTTACTATGACTTGTTTAGATTGGGAAGTCAGTGTGCAGTAACTGACAGAGTGATGTGACTTTATAAAATTTTACAGCTTTCATTTTAGGAGGTAACATGGGAAGTTAGTGCATTGACAGTATAGATATGTCCTGCATCCTTGTTCTTCTAGTATTTGCATTGTAACTATGGTTAGTTTTTGTTTTTTTACATTTAATGATTTTATTCAAAATGTTACCAATGTATTAATAAGTAAATGTACAAATGATGAATGTAGAGATGTACATATGAAATGGAACTGGAGCTCTCAAGTGATTCGTTTATCGGAAAGGTGTTATTCTGGTATTATTCCAATTACATCACCACTTGTCTCTTTCTCTAAAATGTATGCAAGGCTTTTACTAAAACGGATTCTGACATCTTACAGATTTTTTACATTTGGATTGGAAAAAACTGTGATAACAACTTCATAAAAGATGTCCTTGGATACCCAAACTATGCATCAGTACCGCAGAAAATGGTAGGTGTTCTCATAAACTGTGCTGTATAATGCTTACATTTGGAATCTATATTTAATCTATTTTTTCTGCATTTTCAATTTTTAATTATGTAACTATGGATTAAAGGTTTTTATTGGGTACCTTCTAACCTCTTGCCAACTTAACAGGAGTCAGATAGAAGTTGTCAAATGCTTTCAAGGAAAGAACGTCAACATGTAAATTTTTGCATTCCATGAATGCCAAAACTTAATTCTATTACTTTACCACTTCTATTATTTTCATGGAAATACATGTGGGCTTACAAGAATAGGATGAAATTTTATAGAATGAATACAAATCTTATCTATTCAGACATGTTAATTATTAAGATTAGAGTTCCTTTATTGATATAATGGGTTTCAGAACACACCAGGTTGTGTTCTGTGAACCTGGTGTAAGATACTAAGTCTATGGTATGATAGGTGAGGTGATAGGCCTGTAAGTAAAGGGTAAAAGTTAAGTTTTGCTCAACTTCCAAGCCTGAGTCAGTGTTAAAAAGAAATGCCTTTAGCTATTAGAACATTAAAGACCCTTGGATGTGTGTTTTGGTGGAGGGTTTTTTATGTTATAACCTGTACCTATAGTCTTGTGCGTGAAACACAGCAGCAATTAAAGAGAAGACCCCTCTTCTGTGGGTAGTGATTCCAAAATATCAACAAGTAGCTGGTAAGGATGGACCCTTTTAAGATACTCAGAAAAGTTCAAAATTGGATGGTTATATTCAGATAGTAACAAAAATGTCGTAGAAACACATAGGAACATATTTCCTGCTTATAAAGCTTGCGTGGTGTGAAGGGGAAAAGTAAGTGACAAGTGGTGATTATAAGAACAGGTTGAGTGGTGAGCTTTAAGACTAGTATAAAATTGGACTGCTTGTTCAGAGTTATGTATTTTGCTTGTATTAGCAATTTAAAACTGTCTGGTGGTAAGTATTAGTTGACAGAATTTTCAGGAAGAGCTTGGATAAAGGAAGGATGATAACTTTTTGCCAATGGTTATATAACATTTATTATCATGAAAATGAGAGAAAGAACTAACATAAACAAAAGTGGTTATCTTTGCTTTTAAATTGTCTTCCATTTATTTACTACAAAGATAACAATGGAAGTATTTTTAAATCTGTAACAAATTCTTTTATGTTATATTAATTGTCTTTAAAGGTTATGTTGGCCTAAGGGTATATTTAGCTTGGTGAATAGCTCAATTTTTAATTTCTATTTTTTTCAGCTCATTCCCCAACCAAATAGTCCACTGTTGGGGTTTAGCCCCAGCTAAGCACTATGTGGTGGCTCGCTCACCCTCCCCCTTTTCCAGAGTGTGAGGGAGTGAAAATGTAACTAAAACTTTGTGGGTCAAGATAAGGACAGAGAGATCATTCAGCAGTTAGCATCATGGGGACAACAGGCTCAGCTTGGGGAAAATTAACTTTATTAACAATCAAAGTGGAGTAGGGTAATGAGAAACAACCAAATCTTAAGAACCCCTTCCCCCCACCCCTCCCTTCTCCCCACGCTTAACCTCACTCCCAATTTCTGCCTCCTCCCCCTCCCCCAGTGGGGCAGAGGGACAGGAAGTGGGGGTTGCGGTCAATCCATCACACACTCTCTGCTGCTCCTTCCTCCTTGAGGGGAGGACTCCTCACACCTTTCCCCTGCTCCAGTGTGGGGCCCCTCCCACGGGAGACAGTCCTCCATGAACTTCTCCAGCGTGAGTCCTTTCCACGGGCTGCAGTTCTTCACAAACTGCTCCAGCATGGGTCCCGCATGGGGTCACAAGTCCTGCCAGCAAGTCCTGCCAGCCAACTCCAGCGTGGGCTTCTCTCTCCGCAGGGCCACAGGTCCTGCCTCTTTCAGGCATTTGCCTTGTCCGGCGTAGGGTCCTCCATGGGCTGCAGGGGGACGACAGCCTGCCTCACCATGGGCTGCACCACAGGCTGCAGGGGATCTCTGCACTTGGAGCAACTTTACTCCTCCTTCTTCACTGACCTTGGTGTCTGCAAAGTTGTTCCTTTCACATATTCTCACTACTTTCTTCCCACCACTGTGCTGGGCCAGCCCCAATGCAGACAGCTGCCCAGCAGGAGGCCAGAAGCAAGCCTCCTGCCGCCCTCCTCTCCCTGCACTGCTGCTTTATTTTTACCTTCTTAATTAAGATGTCCCAGAGGCAATACCACTGTCGCTGATGGGTGGGTCTGCTGCTCTGGAGCCAGCTGGCACCAGCTCCGCAGGGTTCAGGGAAAACTTCTAGCAGCTTCTCACAGAAGCCACCTCTGTAGCCCGCTGCCAAAACCCAGCACATCCAGTATAATCTTTCCGTTTAAATTTGTTTACAATTCAAATTTCACTTCATTTTTTGTTCATCTTTTCAGTGATGCAAAATGCACTGTGTAGGAACTTGATAGACAGGGGAAGATAAAGGCAAGAAAACTACAAAAGCAGCATTTTGAAAAGATTACTCTTAAAATCAGCTTGCTTTCTAAAATCTTTTGCATTTGAAGGACAGTTTAAGTTAAAGATGTACTGCTTCCTACAGAACAGATTTTACTAAATTTTTGTACTTAAAGCTGAAGAATTAAGCATATATATGTAATCTGTGGTTGGTAATTTCTTAATATAAATTGTGGCTTGGGTCATATTACAACTATCAGAATCTATTTTTTAAAATAATTTTGATAATAAAAGATTATGACTTCTTTCAATTGCCTTCAACCAGACACAGCTTCCTGAGGTAGATGCACTTTCTTCAGAAAGGACACGATCTTTTATATCTTGGCTTAGAGACAGTAGACCATTAAGTCCAGTTCTTCAAGTAATAAAGTAAGTATTTCTGTTAGATACTGAGTAATTCTGTAAATACTGGCAACTTGTATTTACAATTGCTGATTGACAAGGATGAAAAGTGGGAATATCTGGCCCAAAAGAAACTAAATAACAGTTGAGAGATACAGTGCTGTTACCCCTTAGCAACAGAGGTCATCTTTGAATCTAGTGTAAATTCAGTTACTGATAGTTTTCTTGGTAGGAATTAGTTGCCTATTTTTATATTGTTAAGAATATACTAAAGTAGCGGATATCCTTGTGATCACTGGAGTTAACCTGGTTAATTTCTGGTGTAGCTTTTATAATTTCAATGCATACATATAAAAAATTCAAGTAAGGTTAATAATTTGTAGATGCTTTAGTAATTGTATGTATTTGTTACAGAGCTGCATAGGACAGCAGTTGATTTATGACATGTGAGGCAAGCTCTGAAGCCTTTTCAAGCCATGACCTGCTTAAAGACGTTTAAATTCTATTAAATGTTTATGCTTGAGTTTACTTTTGTCTTCTCTGGAGTACTTCATTTACTGAGCCTGATGAGAGATCACATTTTAGAGAGTATGATGACTTTCTTAGATAAATAGTGTTGAAACATAGGACTGAATCTCTTCACCTATGGGTGTTGTGGCTGCTGCTTGAATTGCAGGTAGTGCTCAGAGACCACAGTAAATAGCAGAGCTTTACTGCAGGCTGTGCTATACCAGTACAGAGGACTGCGCCCCAGCAAATATTTGCTGTGTCCCAGCAAATTTTTATTGGGGCGATAATTTTGGATACTAGATCTTTGACGTTTTTACCTTTTCTATTCTCTGTCCAAATAAAAAGAACTGGCAAGAGGATCGACATTACATGTTAACCAGAGATGTAAATTTTCCAGCTTTTCAGTCTTTATCGGGATTTAATTTAACCTTTTCAGAATTCATTGCCACCCGCTTATTTGTTAACTTCTAAAACAAAATAATGTTTATGTTTCCTTTTGTGTTCCTGCAAAATATTTTAAATGCTGTTTCACCCACTCTTCTACTATTTTATACTTCTTAAAATGATGCTGTTTGATAGTGTATTACAAACTTTAGAGTTTTTTCCTAAACTTTGAGTTATTTGCAGTATCTTTGGACTGAATCTAGGATTCATTAGAAGTTATGCCTCTACTTGAATTTACTGTGGATTTTTTGCTTGCTGTTTGAACTAAAATGCCTTCCTCTCTTCTTCCAGAGATGAGAACCCTGCCAAAACAGATTTTTTTCAGCATTTAATTGAGGATCGGACAGAAGCAGCTTTCTCATATTATGAATTCTTACTTAATATTCAACAGCAGATTTGTAAGTGAATAAGGAATAAACAGAAGAGAAATCCTGACTTCAGGTAGAAGCATGGGCCGAGAGAAGCATATGGAAAGTTACAGAAGTGGATGCTTGTTCTTCACAATATACAGTGACCAGCACTGTTTTGGAAGCTTTACAACTAAAGTAGTATACATTTCCAAAATAATTTTGCAGATTTACTTCAGTTTAAAAGTGCTAGGAGTGATGAAGCTGTTTCACTAGTAAAGAAATTGGTTTATACATGTTTCCAGTTGTGCAGCGGTATGGTGCTCTGTTCATTGCAAGCTGGTGAATTTATGTAGCTATGTGGGATGATATTTCTTAACAAAATATACAATTAGGTAAAGCCTTCTTTCTTACATTTATTATAGTAGCCCTTCCAGATCCAAATTCTTAACAAAGATGTCAAGGGCAGTGCTGTATGTTGGTTGTTTATATGAATTTCTTTTTAAAAGGAATGATTCATATTTACTAAAGACTTCAGCAAATTCCCTGTGAAAGTTGTAGAGTTTCAGTAAAATACATCAACTGTAGAAATGAGATATATAATGTACATAAGTATTACATTTGTAAAGAAAATGTAAAAAATGTAACTAAAAAAAAAAAAAAGACTTAGCTCAGTGTGCAGAATTGTTGAGTGCTCAATGATGAATTGTTCTGTCCCAGGCTAGACAATGAAGTTGACTATTAAAACATGCTAAAAAAAGTATCCATGTAGAAAGAACACAATTTCTTCTTCTGTTAATTTTAGGTGAATTTATTTATGATTGGCTTACTAATTAAAAATATTTTGCTTTATCATGTGTTTTTATATTTATGCAAGTGTAGTCTGTTTGCAACTAAACTCTTACTGAACTGAATATTGAAGAGAACATGTTTACCACTTTTATTTCACAGACCTCTGGAAGGGAGGAGAAAACACTGCATAGTCTGGAATGAGCTATTGATACTAAGTTCCTAAAACCCTTCTTATGTATTGTCACAAAGAAGGCATATCTGTTAACCCTGTTTTATGTTTTGTAAACTACCTTAGTGTTGGTCCGGGTTTCTGTAACTTGTGTTGTCTGACATTTAGAGTAAGCATGGGTAATCACTCATGCACACTTGATGATGTGATTTCTGCTGTGGGGAAAAAAAAGAGTGGGGTGTAAAAATTAATTACTTCGTATCAATGGAAGTAAAGGCTTTAAAATGTCAACGTTCAAAATGTAATCACACTATTGCATCTTTCTGAAGCCTTATTCTTGCTAAGGTTTTGGTAACTGAATGGTTTGGGCTTTTTGATAGATTTATCCCAGATTTTTAAATTTGGTTGTTAATTTGGGATAGGTTTGGTTTGGTTTTTTCAGAGGCACGTGAGAAGTAATTCATAAAGCACAGTCACTTATACTTACTATTCTGAACTTCGTTCATTTGTTTGCTTTAACTAAATGTGACTACAATTAAATAGTTAAGTACAAAAAAGTAAATTATTATTAGTATGATTACATTTTATTTTAAAGTAGCCTTGAAAAAGCTAACGTTACATTTTAACTGCCATAGCCCCTGAATCAAATAGTCAAGAAAAAACTACTAGTTATGGTTTGCAAATGCTTTAAAAGCTGCACTAATTAAATTCTGCAAGTGGTGTTATTCTGCATGTTAGCACACACTCATTGTTTGGAGAAGACACCTTATACATTAAATTTGTGTGTTGTCCTTAACTAAATGTGTTTAAGTTACCCAAAGATTACTTAAGAGAAACTTTCCATTTAGTAAATTAATTTATCATGTAATAAATGTCTGAGGTGATGCTGAATGTTGTCCCTAAATTGGACCTCTAGGATTTCAGTACTTGTTTGTAGATTAATTCGATTTGGGTGAAAGCTAAGTGCTGTGGAGAAGCGGGGCATTTTAAAAATAATTTGTAATTGCAAAGATGAGAAGGGCATGTTATAATTTTAAATGCCCCATGATAGATGCTTCTGACTTGTGAGCTTGATGTTGAATATCTGGGAACATACTATGCCATGACTAATTGCAACTTATTCTGTAAAACCATTACTTAAAGCTTTATTCTTCTATGGTTTTTGTATATAAAAATTATGAAAAGTACATCTTGAGAGCTGTTTGTTCAGTAAAATTATTACACGGCACAGTGAATCTAGTTATTTTTTACTAATTATAGGGCACATCTCCATTCTGACTGATACTTAGTTTAAAATTTTTAAAGACAGTCTCAGAAGTATTTTGATTTTTAAACATCTCTGGATTTAGTGGTTTGAATAATAGGGTATCTGTAGACATGGCAAAAGTATCTAAAAGACAGTTTTACTTACAATTGTTTGGATCACACCACCGTACCAGAAGATACACACGAAAATATGGATCCCTACCTAACAGATGCACTGTAAAGCTCAATAAGATTTTTGCCTACTGGGTAATATTTTGGGGGAGAGATAAGGGACATGATTTCGTATCTGTTTAAATAAAGTGCCAAATTGTCCAGAGAAGATCTCCAGCCATTTTAGGGATTGAACTGTTCCCAAAACACCTTCAACACTGCCTGTTTAATGAGAAATTTAAGATTTACTGGGGAAAATATTTCCCAGCACCAGCTGAGTTAGTCTTTGGGGAATCAGTTCAAATTCTCAGCATTTTAAATACTGACAGCGTGGGCTTCCCTTTCAATATCTTAGTTCCAAAAGCAACATCTTGTACTTCTTTTACCAGCTAAGTAGTATGGGAGTTCTTGTTGGAGAAATTACAGTCTAGGAAGCTCTTACAATGGTAGGAAGCATGATGCAGCTGTCAGAATGATTACGAAACTTGATTCTGTATTATGTTCTTAAGCTTATTAGAAATAAGCCTATTCATTAATATTGATGTAGAGCTTCATGGCAATGGAGAAAAGATGGCCAAGTGCAGGTGATTTTGTTTGGCTTTGGTTTTCTGTACGTATTGTCAGATACTGAAAAGATGGTTTTGTCATTACTGTTGTTTTTAAAAAGCCACAGTCAGTTGTTAGTAATCCTGAAAGTCAAGAGCTGTTCAGTAATTTTAAATCTGGAGCCTTACATTTCTTCAGGCCAAATACATTTTAGGATTTTTATGCAAAATTTTTCAAGGTATGGAACAGAAGTAGGTTTATGAGAAAATAATTACAACCTCAATCGCTGATTTCGGAAGTTAGAAGCATTAACTAATGTTAATTAGTAGACTTAATTAACTAAGAGTCCTGAAATATCTCATTTTGATTTCAGTTTTAGAGTATATTTTGTCTCAGTGCTGCATTCTGATCACAGGCACCCTGCAAAAGCTTAGCAGCCGGTTTTAGTAATAGTGAGTGTGGAGGTCAGAGGCTCTAACTGGCAATGAATTTATGGAATACCCCAAATACGTGTCAAAGTGTCTTTTTGTTTAAAAGCAGTTCTTCAGATTTTAATACATGTTAAATCTTTTACGTAATTCTGCCTGGAGTTTATTCTGTTTAAAAAAAATAGTGGAAAGGGATCTACTATTGCTTCTCAGTTTTTCATAAATGAGGTAGAATGTAATCATTCTTTCAGAATCACAAAGATTAAGTTCTAACTAGAAGAATGTAATAGTAATGCTGTTCGACCCAGATAATTTGGAGATTTAGCACAATGGGGTTTTTTTGTACAGTTTTTCGGGAATTTTAAAGGGGTAGAGCAGACTGTAATGATTTATTGATGTATTTTTCTTTACCTGTCAGTTCCTACAATTTAAAAACCACATTTCTAGCAGCCTTGCATGCCTTTACTTAAACTGACGTTATATTCAAATGCAGGAATTTGCGAAGTATAGTTACAACTGTTGCAAATAACTGGGATTTGAAGTCTCCTGAGAACATTTTGGTTTTACTTGCAGGCTATTGATGATGCCTTTTTATGAAAAATCCAAAGGCATCGTACTTGTTTGAGTGTATCAAGAGAATTCTCACATTATGAGTGCTGTGTAAAAGACATTATTACAAGAGAATGAAAATTCAAATAACCACATTGTAGGTGCTTCTTCAATTTATGCTCGAAACCTGAAATCTTACTGATTTCTACTTGCAGAGCCTTTGATGTCTTTTCGTTTACAATTTTGATAACTAGAAAGTACTTCACAGAATTTCTTCTTATTTTCCTCTGAAAGTCCTTAGCAAAAATGATGGAGCTGCCTAATTCGGAACATCAATCATGCATGCTTCTAGAGAAAATAAATAGAAGAGATGGCAAAACTCCTGGAAATATTTCAGAACATGTTTTAAAAAATATTAGGAAAAGGAGAATGAGTTTTTAATCTTGTTTTTCTTGCACCTGCTACTTATGTGGGTTGTATCTGATTTTTCACATGCTAAGAGAATATCACGCTCGAGGCATCAGCAAATACAGATCTCCAATTACACTCTTAATCATGTTACCCTTAAAAGAAAAGTGACAGTTTTAAAAAGGTCAAGAGTGTTTGAAGGAAGTACTGTTTGGCTAGCAAGTAGCAGAATATTTCTTTTCTTATGTCTAACAACATGAGTAGAAAGTGCTTGTGAGACACTGAGGTTTTGTGGGATTCTTGAGTGAGATGTTTACTGGCACAAGAATCCTCAAGCATGAGGAAGAGTTGGTGATAATTAATCATCTTGGTAATCTGCTAGCCACAGGAAATGTTATTGTCATAAATTGTTTGAAAAGAGGTTTAAAAAATTAACAAAAGATTTTATTTTAATCTTAGAACATAATTTAGGAAAACATTGTCTTTTGTTAATAACTTCTGTAGATAGGATGCTTCAAAAAATTCTACAGGCTGTAAATCCCAGCTTTTCTGAATACAAAATGTTACTAAAAATTACCTGATGACCTAATGCTGAAGCAAAGAAAAAAGAATAAAAAGTTTAGCAATCATCTGTAGCTGAGTGTAGCTGCTTTTTGTTGTCTCTTTGGCAGCTGAATATGCTGCCTTCATTAACCAAAGTAGAGCTTAGGGGAAGCCAGGAGGAAAAGTAGAACTAGAACTACTGGTATGTGTGCTGGATATCTTAATCTAGCTTGCTGAGCATGTGCATAGCTTCTGAAAGACTGGTGCTTTGACTGTCTATCCACATGTTGGAGTTCAGCAATTTTTTGTGATATGGCTGTACTTCTAAGTGTCTTATATTTTTATTCAAAATAAAAAGCCATTTGAGTTTCCAAACTCTCCCCTTTCCCCTATCGAAACTATTATTTCTAATTACCAAACACACTTTGTTTACACAAAAGTGTAATTTATTCTTGGAGAGCAAGCACAAAATCTTTCAGCCTTCCAAACATATATTTTGAAAGTTTAAGTTCCTGGAAAAAGAGTGGAAAGTGCCTTTGCAACCATGACTGTGCCATCTCTACCAGCGCAGATGGGGTGGGTTGGTTCTGCAGGAGGAATGCAGCCATTAAGGAAAGTGGCACAGCAAGTCAGCTGCTCCATCACTGTCAAACTGCAGGTAAATCTTTGGTGATGTTGCCCGTACAGGTGCTCTGGTATCCTGTCTCCTTTAAGAGTGGCTGGTCTGGGATGGTCTGGGGTGAAACATGAGAAATCCCTAGTGTGCAGGTTGTCCTACCCTGAGTTGCCTCTCTACCTTACCTATTTAGAGATCAACTTGACACTTGAAAGCCTGTTGGTATTTTTGCTAATCAGAATATCTGAGTATTGTTGACCTTAGACTGAGTCATTTCTTCTAATGAAAAGGTTTGCAATCTAATGACCAGGGTGCGGGGGGGGAATTTTCTTCTTATTTCTCAAAGTTGTGGAATGCTTCATCAGCTGGGGAGAATAGGAGATACCAAACTGCTCCGTATCCTTCTTTGATATGTGGTTGTCATGTCCTCTTCTCAATTTGTTTTCTAACGCTTTCAGTTTCTCAGTATGTTTAAATTTTTATGGTGCTCATCTGTGTTCTCATGCCATTTGCTAAGACTATACTTGAGATAGGGTGACTGCTATCGCAAGGTATCGCAAACAGTGTTGCATGAATTGATTTATATAAAGGTGAGTATTACTAGCCTTTTCCTTTTTCTACTCTTTTTTCATCCAAATTTGTTGTGACAGTGAACTTTAACACTGATACCTGGTTCTTTAAATAAGTGTGTTTAAAAAAAAAAAAATAAGTTCTGTTACATGGCTTCCTGCAGAAGTTTTAAAAAAGAAACAAACCCTGTGAACTATCTTCCCTCTTCAATGGCAGTTTCCTGAGGTAGCAGGAAGAATCTTTCACCTTCTTACTTCAGAGTTTAGGACTTGTCTTAAGATACAACTAGAAGTAACCAAAATCTTTCAGAAACCATGCATATTGTGGAAAAGGTCTAGGCAGAACTGCAAGACTTACAGAAGCAAAAGTTAGGACTTCTAGGAATGTCCTTCAGCTGTAACTTGTCAATTTTACATGAATCAAATATAAGATGGCTTAGAACCCGGCCTTTTCTCCAGCAGGTTGCCATGCTCCTGGCAGTGTCTCTTCCTTAGCCTAAAACAGTTACAGGGCAGACAACATGATGCCACCTCAAAGGGAGGGAGAGCTATTACCCAGGCAAAGAATATTACCACAAACCCTTGCACAAATGTGCTCTGCGGAACAGGTGAATGGAGTATAATTTCCTGGAAGTGAGTGGAGCTGGAGTGGCTGCTCAGGTCCCTGAATATTTGCATAAAACGGTATGTCAGAATTTTTAGAATGGATATAGTTGTGACTTTGTGCTCAGCTCTGGTGTTCATTTGTAAGGACTAATGTGAAATGACTTTAAAATGAACAAAAAGAACCTGTGTATCTAGGTGTGCATGGCTTCCTCTGGTGTAATTAATGTTTATGATTGTTTCAGGAGATATTTGTTATTGCTATTTGCAGTTTTTGGACTGTAAAGTATTTATTTCAGTTCCAGTCTTTCACTTTGATCCCACAGTCTCTTCCGTGTATTTGAGTGAAGTGTGTGGAGCTGCGCATGGCTGTTAGGAACCCTAAGTTACTAGCACTGAGTGCTTGTGCAGGGGTTTCCCCGAGGACCCCTGACCAGAGGGACTGCACTGTGCCGTGTTCTGAACAGCCGTTGTTTCATGTCCCACATCGATGACATTAAATTTACAGGTTCTCACATTTTAAGCCATGAGTCATTCAGAAGTGTAGTGTAGGTCATTAGGACTGCCTGAGTGAGGAAAACTACTTATGTATTATAGAGTTTCTAAGCTCTTTTTAATGCTGCAGATGCCAGGCTAAAGACTTGAGCTCTGTCTCTGAGGCAGACTGGTGCAAAACAAGCCGGAGCCTGAAACTGGCTGAAGCTCGGGCTGATGCAGGTGGTGTATCAAGGGAAGAGGGAACAGCTGAACTCCTCCATCGTCCTCCTGCTCTCTGATGACAGATTGTCCTGACTTAAGCAGGAGCTGGAATGGCTCCAGAATTAGGAAACCCTAAACGAGACATCTCTACCCATATTTTTCCAGTGCGTTGGTTGTGTATTTTCCCCGGAGGTGTGGCTCCAGTGGCAGCTTGGGATGATTTCCCTGTATGATGGTGGTGAAAGGGGAATCTCTGCCCTGTCCCCACATGCTCCCGCTGCCTCCCTTGTGTCAGCAGCAAAGATAGTGCGACTGCTTGTCCTGAGACACACGTATTCACAACTGAGCAGCCAAATAAACTCTGCAAAGACTTATGTGCCGTTCATATTGCCCTGTATGAACCATTCCTGTTGTTTCAGCTGGCTGTTCTTGCAAGGTCCTATGTGCTCAACACCTTGAGGGACGGGAAATATAAACTTCTATTTATCCTTCTACTTATCCCCCTAGTGATAGCGACCTAGAAACTAGCAGGATTCTTCTCCCTGGGACCTGCACCCCTGGGATCATAAGGAAGGCTCTTCACTGAAAAGGTGCACTGGTGTTGGTACCTCCTGCACAAAGACCTAATGGGCTGCTAAAATTTTACTGGGAACATGAAACTGAAGACTGATATGTTGCTTCCACAACTAGAACAAACTTAACACTGAACTTGTGACTTGTAATATTAATTAATGTACTCAAACAATGGTCTTTGCCGTAGATGCTATTCTAAGTGAATTCCTAGTGAGCTGGCCTGCATTATCACACTGGGGTGAATTTAGACGTCCAGCTGCAGCCTTTCCCTCTTGGGCCAGTTCTTTCTTCATCTGAACTTTTTTTGGAGATAGGCTCTGAACCATATTTCTGTGCGCTGATTTCCTGCTCAGTGCAAGCCATGTTTGTGCATGCAATCTTGACCTGAATAATCAGTTACTGCTTAGCTGTGATAGTTTTTTGAAACTTTTGTGCCTATAAGGTGATCCTCAGTGCTGCTTTAAGTTCCTAAATGCAAAAATTATTTTTGTGAGAATTTTTGCTTATGGTGTGTCAAAGATAAATTTACAAGCAAGAGAAAGCACACAAAAAAAGTCTAAGCAAACAAGGAGACACAATAAAAGTCTCAGAAGAGGGAGAAAAAAATTATGATTGTGGATGGTGCGTCCTCCTTATAATCACGACTCAGGTCTCTCTTCTCCTGACTTAAAGCTCCAGTGCCATTTAGACAGCCTGGCAACTCTGCAATAAGAGTGTAATTTACAATCCTCTGCCTAGGCTCAGCACTTGTCATTCCGTGAGTAAGAATTTGTCTCTGTAATTGGAGTCCAAGTCTTTTCCCATGTGGTATCATGCCTTCCAGCAGTTTATTTAGGAAATCTTCTGGGCATGATCCACCACTCCATAGAAAATAGCTTTTGTCTGTGTTCTATGCAAGTCATTGATAGGTCTCATTCTTCCTTCACTAGAGCAGGAGGATTAGTGTATTGGTTCTGGCAGACGTAAAATTTTGCAGTAAGCTCATCTTCTATACTTCGAAGAGAGACTTTTGCTCTCTGTGCACTGGGAGGGAACATAGCTTTCCCCAGTGAAAAAGTTTGTCTTTACATTGAACAGACACAGTGCTGTTACCATGTCCAGATGGAGCAAAAGAGCTCTGTATGCTCTCTACTTCATGAAAACATAGGAGTTTGGGTTTCGTCCCTGTGACTGTTGGGGAAATTCAGAGTGTTTAGTAATGACTTGTAGTGGCCTTATCTGGAATTCTGCAAGCAAGGCTCAAGATCTTAGCTCATATTTGCTGCTGAAGAGGAAACATTTCGCAGCAGCTTCTCATCATCAGATGTGAGAGATATCTCTCAGTAGAGACATGGGTTTTGGAAGATGTATCACGTAATTTTATTCCATTCCATTATATTTTCTGTTTTGAACTGTAGTATGCAATAGTTGGAAGAAAAACCTCTAGCTGTTGGTTTTTAAGTAAGATATTGGAAAGTTTTGTTCCTGGAAGTGGGAGGAGATCCTGCTTGCTGAAGGAGGACAGCATAGAACTGTCTTAGGGGAGAGCTTCCAGCTTATCTGCTGTGGGTTTGGTGTTGTCGGATAGATGGGTACTTGAAATTTTGTCATCGGGTTTTTTATGCTCTCTCTTCCTTACTCCCCAACTCTGGAAAGGTACTCTTGTCTACAAACAAGGAAGCATTAAAAGAACCGTGTCCTGGTTTCGTCAGGGATGGAGTTAATTTTCCTCTCAGTAGCCAGTGTGTTTTGGATTTCGTGTATGAAGAATGTTGATAAAAACACTCTGATGATACCAGTTGTTGTTAATGAGACCAAGGACACTGTCTGGCTTTCCAAGTCTCATTAAAGTCTCGTTAACATGCAGATGCAGGAAGCCGGGAGAAAGACAGACACAATAATTGACCCAAACTGGCCAAAGGGAGTATTCCATGCCATAAACGTCATGCTCAGTGTGTAAATGGGGGTTGCCTATGGGAGGGGGCATCCATTCTGACATCTTTGGCATGCATCCTTGGCATCCATCTTTCCATCTCTCTTGCTTGCTGGCATCATTCCCTCTACCTTGCTGGCTCGCTCTCCCCCTCTTGCTGCTCAGTGTTGTTACCGTGATCGCTGCTCAGGACAGGCTGTGTCGGTCATTTGGACATCGGGTGGTGAGAAATCGTACATTGCTCATTTTGTATGTTTTGTATATATTAATATTCCTATATTCTGTTATTTTTGTAGTTTTCCTTTGCTATTTTAGTAAACTGTTTTTATCTCAACCCACGAGTTTTCCTTTCTTCCCAATTTCTTTCCCCCATCCCACTGGGTAGGGGGAGGGTGAGCGACAAACTGTGTGGTGACAAGGGCTAAACCACCACAGAACTGTGAAGAAGGAAACAAGACAGAGGATGAGGAAAAGGGCTCTGGCTTCCATGTAATGATGTTACATCTTAAACATATTTGTTTCCTTGAGTGATGGGAACGTCATCCGGTAATCAGGGTCCTGATTCATTCTGTCATCGGACTTCTATGGCTGGCTAATGAAGATGATTACCCTGTAATTAGGCTGTGTACATTCCCCTTCTGAGCGTATTTGGAATACAATGCACAGTACCTTTCTTTGGTCACGTTCCTCTCTATGGTGTGGGTAGAGATCTCTGCTCTTGCAGTTTTGTGCCTCTGACAGTTGAGTTGGTGAGACATGTCTGGAGTTAGGGTGCTTTCCTAGGGCTTGATATTTTGGCCAGGGAAAAAGTTTTTAATTCAGAAGCTCACCTGTGTCCTTCTGTCCTACCTTAAAATTTGGTTGGTTTGTTTGTTTGTTTTTTTCACCCCAACAAAGATTTGAAATGAATGCCCTGAGATTTATAAGACAGACCCTTTGCCACTTGGAAACACTGTGGCCAGGGTCCCTCTTATTCCCCCTTAATTTCACGCTTCCCCAGAACTCCATCTGGTTTTATTTTAGTAAATAGTTTCCTCTTTAAGAAATGTCCCTGAGAATACGACTTGAAACATAAGTCTCAAGTCTGTAATGATCTGCTTGTTTTCCTAACCATTTTCTTACTGGAACTGAAGTCAGTCATGGATGTATGATATGAAGACAAGAACCTGAATGCTGCACGTGCATAAGCCACTTTCCTTGAAGTGCCATTTCCTATTGGCAGAGCACATAGATACAAGAAGGGAAGAGATGCATTTGTGTTTCACGGAAGAAAGAAGCTCATTCAAAGTTTGTTTCAACTTAACATACTCCAGTTCCTTGTTACCAACTACATTGTGAGCACAGGAAAGGGGGGAAAAAAGGCAAAAAATTGGGAACTAGCAAGTCATCCTAAAAGCTATGCCCCTTGAACAGCCCTCAGGTCCAGACCTTGTTTTTGTGATTGCACTCAAGAAACACTATTCACTGCATTTTAAAGCTATTTTAATGGTATCTGTGACTGTAGTTATGTTTTATGGGATTTCTTTAATATTTGCTGTATTTAAAAGGTATGAACAGATGACAGTTTTATGTAGAATTTTCTTTGTCAAGTGTTAATTATATATGAGGTTACTTTAGAAATAAAGTATGTTATAGATACATTTTGAGGTATGTTTTGAAAAAAACTAAGGTACAGGGAACAGTGAGTACTTACACTGGAAATTGTAAGACACAAAAGAGGTTGCTTGGTGAACAAAGCAGGAGCTGCCTCATTACGCAATCTGAAGGGTGTGAACGGTAAATATAAGGTAGGTTTTTCAAAAAGTCTAAGTCGTCATTTTAAACTTGGCAGTGACTCAAGTCCCAACTATTGTTTCTCCTGGCCTGTAGAAGAAAAAACATGAGTTTTTCCATTCCCAGTCCTCTGCAGAAGCTAACATCCACAAGTCACTGTGAGTGGTGGTGCTTCCTTGCTCCTTATTGATCTTGTAAAGCAGAGTACAGAAATTAAGTGTAGCACTGCACAATGACCAAAACTAAATGATCTCATTTCTAGTGCTGATACTGATTTTTCCTCCCCAAGATGACCATCACTATGTGGTAGGAGTATTAAAAATAAGTAAATAAATAATAAAAAAAAAGCCCATTACCTCTGCTTATGAATCCATAAATATTCCATCTTGAATTAATATACTTAATTCTGTAATCCTTTATTTCACCTTCCTGGATGTTAATATGATTTACTTAATTTCTGGACTTATGAACCTTATTAACTCTTACTTTGGCTAAAGCAAAACTACTGCAATAAAATTTGGGGCATTTTTTGCTATGATAAATATTAGTTGTGATTGTATCACACATTATTGTCTTTGGGACTCACTGCCTGTTAACAGTGCAACTTCTGCTGTTCCCTGGGACCAAATTCACTTTAATAGATGGGAGAGACCCTGAGACGGGAATGAGCATCTCAATGACCTCAGCTGCGTAAGGTTTCCCTTCCAGAGCTCAGAAGATGGACACAAGTGGAGTTTTATTTAGGCCCCCAGAGCCATCAAGCATGCAATTAGTTGTGGAGTTTTTCCATGATAGTGACAGTCTTTCAGATCTGCAACAGCCCAGTTTCTAAGATCCTTCTGTCATCATTGGGTAAAGCTGCTTTTGTTTTGTGTAGTGTTGCTTTGGAAGAATATAGTAAATGACAGAGAAAGCGGAGGAATATGCTTTCCCCTATGGTTCCCTGATGTAATGCCTTGGGTCTGATGTGCTTCCATGGTTTGTACTGAACATGAAAACCTAAATTCCTGAGCGTGGGGATTCTGCAGGACAAGGCGATATCAGACAAATGACTGATTGGAAAAGGGGTAAGCCTTGCTGATTGCTCTGCATGCAAGCAGAACTGTAGTGTAAAATAACAAACTCTGAGATCAGGGTTTTTCTTTTGTGCTTTGCTGTTCATTTCTGTAGTACGGAATGTGTTTATTCCACTGAAACAGGGGCAGCAGCGTTAGTCGTGTTCCTGGAAAGCAGGCGAGTTGGAACGTACCTCGTCTAATACTCGGCTCCATGAAAGCCACGTCTTCAGGTAAGACAGAAATTTACGATTCCCTTACTCTCGCTTGCAAATACAGTTATTGAAAACATTTTCAAGTGCTAGCAGAAGAAAGAAGCAGACGACGGGAAGAGCAGCGCTACGCGCTGGGTCGCGCCCAGCGGGACCGGGGCCGCCCGCCCCCCGCGCTAACGGCTCCCGGCAGGCAGGACGGACAGACAGCAGCGGGATCGCCCCGCCGCGGGACGGGGGAGCGGCCCGGCCCCTCCTCGGCGGCTGGCGGGAAAGAGAAGCGGGAAAAGACACGAAACCGCCCCGGCCGCCGGAGGAGGAGACGCCCTCCGCTCGGGCTCGCCCCCGCCCGCCCCGGCAGCCAGCGCCGCCCGCCCCGAGCTGGGCGCGCCCGGAGGCGGCCCGGTCCCCGCCGGAGGAGGAGGAGGAGGGGGTCCGGGAGGATGCTGGCGGGATTGGGGCGGGCGGTGCGGAGTGGCTGGGCGCCGGTGCTGCGGGGCGGGCGGCAGGGCTGCCCGCCGCCCTCAGCGCCGCAGGTAAGGGGACGGCGGGGGCGCGGGCCGGGCGCGGGGGGACAAAACTTGAGGGAAGTCCGGCCCCATGGCGGCGTTACCCGGGGCGGGCTGGAGCCGGGGGGGGCTGCCGGGACCCGCCGCGGGGCCGTCCCGCTGCTGCCTCCCTCCCTCGGGGCCTGGGGAAGGGGGGCAGGTTGCGGGCCGAGCCCCTGGGGCGTCGCAGCCCGGTGTTTGCCGGGCGGGGCGGCTGTTGGCGGGGGCGGTTTGGGGCCGGGGCCGGGGCCGGGGCCTGGCTGGCGGGCTGGGCGGGGACCTCGGCCCGCACCGCCCCGGGAGTAATTTTGCAGGCGTAGCGTTGCTTTTCCGACTCCGGGCTAGTCGGAGAGCGGTAGGTGAGTCACGGGCTACGGCTGCGAAGTGCGAGGAATCAGATGGGAGCGCAAGAAAAAAATTTCCTTACTTCCTCTCCTGGAAGTGCCTTGTGTCTATAAAGAATAATGAAGTCCATCTGCCTCTGAGCTTTGCTTGGCTTGAAGGAGTCTCGGAGATCCTGTGGGTAGGAAGGATGACAGAAAACAAGAAGGCACAATGACTTTAAAAGTAAAGATCTGCTGGGATGTAGGGCAACGCGGTTGTAGAGTCCTGAGCTGGGAGAAGAGGAGGTTTAGGTTCTTGGTTTTAGTAGCAGAGATGCTATATATGCTTGCAAATGTGACTGAGATAGAACGCAACAAAAGCCCGTCTCTGTGTCCGGAGCCCGTCCCTAGCGAGGAAATGGCCGGGAACAGGGTGACACCCACATAAGGAGGCGCAGGGCGCTCTGGGGCCCGTTACTGAGCAGCTGAGATCTCGAAACGTGCAACGGCACTTGGAGTTGGGGAGCTGTGAAGAATGCACACTGTGTTTTTCCGCTAAGAATTTTTGCAAACTATTCAAAAACCCTTTTACGCGGTTCCGTGGTGTTAATTTGCCCCACCTCTGTTAATGTGAATGGCCCTTCTTTGCTTTATCACGTGTGTATATGAGTACCTTTCAGAAAGGAATTTAAGATCAATCTTGGCTTGGCCTCCCTAATCTTCTGAAATTCAAATGCAATCTGCTAAAAACATCTTGCACCTTACTGAGAGCATTTACACTGTAATTCAGCACACACTGATACTACATAATTCAGTTTGTCACCTCTCATTTCTCTGGGGTACTGCTTTGCAGACAAGATTTGTGCTTTTCTAAGGCTCTAAAATGAGACTGAAAGCTGATAAAGCTTCAAGAAGAGACACCAAAAAGGAGAGGAGGAGGAGGAAAAGCTCTTGCTTTGGCAGAAAAAAGATCGGCCCTGTAACTTCGTGGGTTGGAACACGGCAGTGATGTGACTCAGGAATTAAATTCTTGCACCAAATAGGTTAAGGAGAGGGTTGTTGTAATGTTGAGAAAAATTCTATTTGGGAAAGTGTTTAATGCGAGGGCTTTTTTTTTTATTTCTTAAGTGGAAATTTTTTGAATAAATTAATATAAAATCCTTTTTTTTAATATGCAATCCATAGTTCCAGTTTTCCTGCAGAGTTGCTAGCGTGACAGATAATGAAGTGTGTTTACTGATTTCCCCTTTCTGTTTTCATCTTTAGGTACCTTTCAGTTTTTTGACTATGTGTCTGCAGAAGAGTTCAGGCAGTTAAAATATTTGTTGTCGTAAATACTAAATGAATGGCCTGTAGCTGTAATTTCAGGCTGGTGAAAATAAAAAAAAATGTCCCAATTGTTATTGCAGTTGTTTAGCTCTTTAGATTTCCATGTAATGCGGAATATCAGATTATGTACATCTTGTCCACTGCAAACACTGTTGTGGTTATTTGATTTTTTTTCAGCAGTATTTTTTGGTTTAGCTTTTTGTTGTTGTTGTTACCATTGCTGTTGTGTATTGCTAGCTCTGCTGTTTCCTATTTGGATGAACAAATTTTTTGCCTCTAGCTCTGGAAGGAGAGGTTGGAGTGGTTGTGTCGGTCTGAGGAAAGCAGGGCTCGGTAGCGTGTTGCCTTTGTGCTTGATGTGGTCTGGTGCCATCACAGACCATCGTCTCCAGCTTGTTTGGTGATAGGAATCAGTTTGCTCAAATGCCTTTTGGGGCCTTGACTGTAGGTTTCTGTTTGGAAAGCTGGAGGTGATACTTCAGTGGCCGCACAGGGTTGTAATATGTGTCCTTACATCACATATGGCGAGATATTAAAGTATTGATGGGCAGATGTGTAAGTATGAGGTGTATTTGCGTGCTACGTTTTAGGCTAATAAATACGCTGCTGTAGAGACAAACCATTTTAGCAGAGGATAATTTGCTGTAATTCCTCTCTAAAAACAGGGATTGCTGTCTAAAGAACTCTATCCTTAATTATTATCTTCTCAGCTCTGCTTTTAGACAAAATCCACGACTCTTCTGGCAGTTGTGATAGCTGCTTTACCTTTGGAGCAATGCTTATACAAATTCCTCTTGATTTTGTAAAGCTGAGGTTTTTGTATGTTTTAGTTTTGTTTTTAAGAAGTGGCTAGTACTTACACACACAGTATTTCAAACTAATTGAAGCATGTTACATGGTGTTCTTTGGACAGGCTTTCTTATTACACATAATTTTGTTCCCAAAAAGGGTGCAGTTCATTTTGCTAGAACTGGATTTGTAATGCTGCAGTTATTTTGCATGTGGTGAAACCTAAAGTTTGCCAGCTCTTTTGCTTCCTCTTCAGTTGCATGTTTTAACTCCTGCAGCTCTTACTGAGAGAAATGCCCTGCTTGCACTGCTCTCTGGGAGGAAAAGCTCCCCTCACCATATCACCGTAGAGAACAGATGCAGTAACATGGAATCAGAGCTTAAATCACTGGCGTTTCTTGTGTATATTCATAAACCTTCTAAGCCAGGAAGGGGCTGGATTTAATTTTAATTTTTTTTTTAGATGATCCTAGTTAGTTTCTCTCTGTAGTGCTGAATCCAACTGATCTCAAATTGTGTTGCTTGTTATGGCCATTCATATACGTGAGATTCCCAGTTTAGTCCATACTATGGAGATCT
>WHYT01014615.1:48414-75450 GCA_009806455.1 Tetrax tetrax
GTATTTCAAACTAATTGAAGCATGTTACATGGTGTTCTTTGGACAGGCTTTCTTATTACACATAATTTTGTTCCCAAAAAGGGTGCAGTTCATTTTGCTAGAACTGGATTTGTAATGCTGCAGTTATTTTGCATGTGGTGAAACCTAAAGTTTGCCAGCTCTTTTGCTTCCTCTTCAGTTGCATGTTTTAACTCCTGCAGCTCTTACTGAGAGAAATGCCCTGCTTGCACTGCTCTCTGGGAGGAAAAGCTCCCCTCACCATATCACCGTAGAGAACAGATGCAGTAACATGGAATCAGAGCTTAAATCACTGGTGTTTTTTTGTGTATATTCATAAACCTTCTAAGCCAGGAAGGATGAAGGGGCTGGATTTAATTTTAATTTTTTTTAGATGATCCTAGTTAGTTTCTCTCTGTAGTGCTGAATCCAACTGATCTCAAATTGTGTTGCTTGTTATGGCCATTCATATACGTGAGATTCCCAGTTTAGTCCATACTATGGAGATCTGTACCAGCATGCCTACGTTACTGGGGATGGGTGGCAACTGTGGAAAATGAAGCCTGGGTTACACAGTTTCTCTTATCTTAAAACTAGCTTTGCAGTTGCACAGCCACATTTTAGCTAAAACTGTTTCTATCCTGTATGAAGATGCTGGAATGGTGACATTGTCTCTTGCAAAAGGCAAGGCTTGCTTTAAACAAGTGTGAGTGAGGGAACTAAAACTTTATTTTATTTAAAATATGAGTTTAACATCATTAATTCAGAACACATTCCATTTTTGTATGCAAAGTTCTCTCAAAATTGTGCCTCTGAAATACATTGGCGAGGGGAAAGATAGTGTGTAAGCTGGGAAGATCAAATTGCAAAAGCTTTGGTGAAAAACATCACGGATTTGTTTTCTTCCTTGATTAGGACATCACGTATGCTTGTTGCTGAGGGGAATTTTCTTCCTAGTTGCAAATTGCAGCCAGTAGGAGAGTCACTGGTTTTGTTTATTTGCAAAAAGCAAAGTGGAGAGGGGTTTATTTTTGGGGTTGTTTTTGTCAGTTCCCAGTGTCTTCCATATCTGTCAAAAATGTTTCTTTTAATGCTTTCAGCTGAGAAGCTCTTGATTACCCAGTTCCTCAGACTGGCTTGAACTTTGTTCCTGTCCTTCCTATTAGTTTTTATAGTTATTCTTCTCACTCCCAAATTACTCTAAATCCCATTATTAAACCCATCCAGTTTGTTCTCCAGTCTTATAAGCAAGGGTCTAAATGTATCCAAGTAACCACAGGATAATTTGAAATGTGTTCATTCATTTGGGTTTTTAATTTTACCCCTTTCTCTTTTGCACATACCCTGCTGTCAGGATTTCTAAAATGCTCTGTCAAAGCAGCAACCCCAGGACATCCCAGGCATCTACAGGGAAGTGGATTATCATTGAGTATCTTGTGCAGCTGGACACGAATGTGGTTTAAGCCCTGCTTTGTATTTTCAGCCTGCTTGGGTCCTTTGGAAATTGAGATCTAATTGGAGCCAAGAACTGGGAGTAATTTGTAGCTGCTGGGCCCATTTCCCCCCATCTTTCCTTCCCTTTGAAAGCCTTGCACAAAAAAAAATTAGCTTGTTGATCCAAGTAACATTTTCTAAACAGAAATCATGTCCTTATACCGACACATGTCAACAAAAACATACAACCCTCTAAACTGTTTGTGTATATGTAAGTACTGTTCACTCTTACGAATACTAATTTGGAAATGCCTTAAAAGGCTATTTAGAAGATCTTCATCCAGCATGGGCTGTGGGAATTGTGCCTGTTTCAGCAGGTTCATTTATTTGCCTTCGATACTGCGTCTATGCCAGAATAACAGGATGACACTGGGAAGGGCTGCTAGCCATTTGCTGTTGTCTTTTGTCATCTGGCAGCTGGGACATGGCTATGTTTGCTCAGAGAAATACGCTTTTGCAGAGAGATGTGATATGTAGCACAGAAATTCACCATATACTTACTCTCATATACTGCTCTTCTGTGTCTTCTTTTTCCAGTACAGATTCTGTGAGATACTCTTGTATGTGCGTGTATAATTACCTGCAAAACACTCGTTTCCTTGGAGGTTTAGGAAACGTCTAATAACCAACTTCACTCAGTGTTTGAAACTGGCATCGGCAGTGTGACTTCCTCAAATTGTTGGTGTTTTTTTTCCAGCGGGGCATATGACAGAAAAACAGGGGATGTGTAGATGCAATCAGCTCTCCTTGCACAGAATATTAGGATGGTTTGTTGCCTACTCTAAGTAAGTGTCTCTGGTCTTTGTGTGAATATGGCAATTCCTAAGAAAGAAAATGAAAACCAGCTCCTGCAAGGCTGGAAAAAGCACAGTCATGCTCTTCAGGATCACAAGCTTAAAGAAATGGAGCTTTCTGAAAGAGCGGGAGAGGAAGGAAAGGGAATTTTAGGAGCTTTTTGTTTGTTTTTTTGTTTGTTTGTTTGTTTTTTTTGTGGTGAGGACTTTGTGTTCTGAAGTCCTTATTACACAGTAAGATTTTTCACATCAGAGAGGAAACAAACAGCACACTTATTCTCAACATCTAGTTAAACATTAAAATCTTTATTTCCTCCCTTCCCCTTGAGGGGAAACGAGCTAAAGGAAAACAAACAGAATAGTTGGGCTTGAGCTAGGCTTGCTTTCTGTAGGATTGTCTTTACCCTGACAGCATACTTGCAAGTCAGCAGCAAAGGTGGATTTCTCATTGGGTTCCTCGGTGGTGAGGGGAGAGATTCCTAGAGCTGGATGAGAAGGCAGTAAGCTCTTTTGAGCCTGGAGGTGTTTCACAGTTGCTTCTGGGCCTCGTTATAAAGTGATATTAATTAAGTGTCTGTTAAGGGCATGTAACAGTGGCTCTTGCTCTGGATTAGTTTCTTTTCTTTTTTGCTCTTTTCCAGAAAGATGAAAGGGAGAGACAGTTTCTGTGTGTTGCTGCCTTGTCCTCTGTCTTGCTGTCAAATATTGAGCAATAACTTGGTGATGAGGTTTGCGTGGAGGTGAGGTGGCTTTTTACATGGCCATTTCTACTACTCTTATGACTGCTCACTCTCTTGTTTCTGGTATCCCAAGCTAATCCGAGGAGCCCAACAAACAATTAAATTAAGCCATTTGTTTGGTAAACTTGCACAGGGAGGTTATGAGGAGGACAGTTTTTAGGCCTGCAAGTTATTTGCTGTGACTCTTTCCATCCTCAGCTGACCGAAGGGTCCTGGATCATCTTGAAATTGCTTTCAGTGCTTGTATTCTGACATGCCGTCCCTGCTATACTTTGTGATTGCCAGGCAGGCTGCTCTTCAATTCCTGTGATAAGTGGCGAGTGACTTGGTCTATAAAAGTACCGCTGTACACTCATTTGTAACTGATACAGCGTATGAGGAATCTGTGGCATGATCATGGTGAGGATAGGTACCTTATGGGGAATGCTTGACCCAAAGTCTGTGATCCCCAAGTGTTAGGAAAGTGGGGACCTAGACCTGGAAGGTCAGGTCCATCACTAGTAAAATCCTTCATGTTACAGTGACTTTATTTACTGTAACACAGCAGCTGAAGAAGGGAACAGGGGTTAAACTCAAACATTGGTCGGCTGCCTGCCCACTAAAACTGGTAACTTTTGTAGTCCATAAACCAATTCTTCTTCATCCAAGTGGGGCTGGCCTGGGTAAGTGGCCTACTACTGTCTGTGCAGAAGTGTCAGGTCTCAGCAGTTGGTGCGTGGATGTATTGGATTTGCATGCCCAGGTTTTGGTAGCAGGGGTGTCTACAGGGGTGGCTTCTGCGAGAAACTGCTAGAAGCTTCCCCTACGTTTGACAGAGCCAATGCCAACCTGCTCCAAAACGCACTCACCGCTGGCCAAGGCTGAGCCCATCAGTGACAGTGGTAGCGCCTCTGGGATAGCATAGTTAAGAAGGGGGAGAAAAAAACCTGTGCAAAGGCAACCTCAGCTGAAGAGAGGGGTGAGAATATGTGAGAGAAACAGCCCTGCAGATACCAAGGTCAGTGAAGGAGGAGGCGGAAGAGTAACGTTGCTCCAAGTGCAGAGATTCCCCTGCAGCCTGTGGTGAAAACCACGGTGAGGCAGGTTGTCCCCCTGCAGCCCATGGAGGTCCATGGAGGAGCAGAGATCCACCTTCCTCATTATCCTACTCTGGTTTGATTGGTATAAATTAGTCTGATTTTTCCCCAAGTCAAGCCTGCTTTGCCTGTGACAGTAATTGGTGAGTGATCTCTCCTTGTCCTTATCTCAATCCACGAGCCTTTCGGTATATTTTCTCTCCCCTCTCCAGCTGGGAAGGGGAATGACAGAGCAGCTTTGGTGGGCACTTGGTGTCCAGCCAGGGTCAACCCACCACAATGAATAAAAAGCAGCTTTGCGCTTGTTGGTGATGACTGGCAAGCACAACCTCCCCTTACTGATGAGGAAACATTCAGTACTCCCTCAGACTGAAATAGAAAAAAAGATGTTTACTGTAAAAATGGGAAATTTTAAAAGCTGCATTTATCATGATGAGCACAGGCAGGACATCTTCAAAAGGACAGAAAAATTGAGTACATTATACACAGACAAGATGTAATTTACTTTTTTTTTTCTACTTCAGATAAATAATTTTGAACCAATTATCTTCACATTTACTGTCTAGTCATTTTAGATCAAAATTACTTCAGTCTTCACATTCTAGTCAGATGGAGAGCAATAAATTGTCTTCTTTTAAGAAATTGTTTTTTATCTGTGAAATAGGCAGCCATTTCATCTTCCTAGTATCTCCCTGTGGGTACTTAAAAGTTTAGTAAGAGACAACGAAGTTGATTTAGAGATCACAAGAGCATCTTTAAATGTCTTGTATGTTTGCCAGAGTGAAGGAAAAATTACATTGTTCTTCTTCCTGGCAAATCAAATTTAATGTATCATGAGGACATCACTTTGGTCAGACTGCTGTGCCGGGGAAATGATGAGTGCTCTCCGCGTATGGTGCAGTTGCCTCTTTTACCTAAAGTGCTTATGCCATGCCGTTTGCAGAACGTTCCTATAGTTTTGTTTGAGGTTTCTTTTTTCTAGGGCCTGACTTGACCTTCCCTGTACCTTCTCTTGTAAACTATTCATTATTTGATGTTCTGAACTTTCTTTTTGAACTGGCCTCTCTCTGCCTGTGACAGCACAGCTGTGAATATGTTCCATGGTGCTATCTGTGGAAGAAATATCTTTTTTTAAATAAAACATATTCCTTACCTTCACATATTTGTTTTAAAGAGAACTATAAAGGCACCAGGCCTCTGAGATGCAGCAGCATCTACACTCCTAGGGACTTCTGTGGCCCCAGCTGCTCCTCATCTGGCCCCATCTAGGCTGGAGTCCCTCATGTGAAACATGGTCACCTGAGGCAGGGTTCCTGATCCAAAGAGCAAAGCTAGCACAAATGCGGGTTTGCAATTGGGGCGCCTCTGAGGGCTGCAGTGACGGATGGAGGGTTGGTGCAGCAGTGGGCTAATCACCAGGCTGAGCTAGAGGCTGGGTACTGAGATGATAGTTCAGCTGGCAGTGGGGCATAGATTTTGGCCAGCCTAGGGTATGTGGTTGGATAAGCATGTTAGCAAGTAATCAAGTTTTAAGTTAATTGCAATAAATTAAGATGGATTAAACTGTCTAAAAGTGTTTGAGAAGATGGCAAACCCACTGCATAACCACAAGATAGTTCAGCTTCCTTTTATGCAGCTACTGTCTCTGCCTTGTCCTAGACAAGGAAAGAAGCTGAAAGAAGTGCTTGCAAACAGGAAAATGAAAACAATTACAAAGATATAACCCCACTGGAAAAAATATACCTATAATAAAATAAAAAATACTATGTGAGAAGTTGAAGTTATGGTCTTGCTGTCCTGAATGCTGTACCCAAAGGCTAGCAATTCTGAAGCAATTGCATGTTGGAAGTCAAAGATCTTGATCCGTGGCTCAGGTAAATACTTGATGCTGTTAACATAGATAAAATAGTTGAAACTTAAAGGCAGTTGTCTTTCACAACTATATTGTAAGAGCTATGTATCTGATTTGTATATTTTATGTGGTTTAAGTAGAATGAATTCCTGTTAACTGGCAAGGTTAGGAGTTTATCTTAGCTTCTCAGTAGACCAGCTTCAATTTACTGGCCCTTTCCGCTCCCTCTCTCTCCCTGCAGATTTTTTTGGTATTTTAAAATTCCAGATAAAACTACCAGGAAGATGTTAACTCACCATCTTCTTAAATACAGCAACAGTTTTAAAATTTTACACTGCGCTTGTGAATTGATGGAACTGAGAGAGATAAGTTCCCCAGCTCTGTAAAGAATATTGGTTTTTTTCAGAGTGCTATTCATACTAATATTTTTAACTAAAGGCAGGAAGTCTCTGAAATTTGGGGAAGGAGGGAATGGAGACACAGCAATTAGTGATCTTGAGCAATCTGTTTTCTTCTGCTGCCAGAGGCGAGGGGGTGAGCTGTCTCTTTTGCCTTCTTCTGCTTTGATTTGACTGCTGGATGGCCCCAAACTGTGTTTAAACAGGAAGACTGAACCAAGTCCTTGGAGCTCTTTTGTGAGGAGCTTTTGTGCTCAGTAACCAAATGCTATGATTCAACCCTGCCCTGTATCTGTGTTAGATGAGACTTGTTTTTACTTTTCATGTTCTCTTTTAAACTCACATACTGCTGGTGATACCCTGGATTCTTATTAGCCCCTTCCCAAAGGCTGTTTTTAAATGAGTCCTGGACTATTCAGGCATCATGTTACTTGTGTTTGTGGCACACCTTTTGGGAGTTTGCTTGTTGGTTTGGAAAAGTTTGTGAAGCCATCGTGTGTTCCCTGTAATATCCCAAAGCGTAAGACTTGCTAAAGGTGTGACACAAAGGGACAGTGAAGGTTCAGATTAGGGAGATTTCTGGGGGTTTTGCCCTCAGTTGACTTGGGACATGACCTACTGCAGGATGAGTTGCAACTCATTTAAACCAAGAAAAATCTAATGAAAATCTTGAGACAAGATTCCTGCCAGAATGTATTCCCAGGCATTGGCAGCACAGCAGTATCTTGCCATCAGTTCTGACTGGTACAGTTTCTCAGCTAGCTGCAGTGGCTTTTGGTCAAAAGCAGTTTCTTGTAAAGCAGGTAACACTGTTTTTTGCAGAGCTGGGGCTAGTCCCAATTTAATGTGAAGGCACTGAAATTTCTGCACTGTTTTCTACAACTTTTTTTCTCATTTTAATTTGCTGGTTGTGAGAGCATTCTCCAGCATTCTTTATTGTAGTAATTTGAAATAAAATTATTTATCTGAAGCCATAAAGTTTGACGTGCTATAGGATTTGAAGCTATGGTTGATATTTAGGTCTGTGTTCTTTAGTCGGAAGCCAAAGGTGGTGCCTGTAGCCTTTCTGGTGTAATAAAATCAGGTGTGCTTAGAAGATTGCAGTTTGAAGGCTGACATGTCAGACTTGGTCTTGCAGTGCCCTGTAACGATAAGCACACTGGAAATGTGACTGAGTTGGAGTAATGTAAAGAGATATCAAAGAGCCCAGGCCCTAAAACTGAGTTATAGCTGTTAAACCATGCATGCTCCTTGGAGTAGTAACCCCAAGCTGTTCTTCATGACAGTGGAAGTGTAAAGCAAGTATATTTGGCTATAGGTCAGACTTTGATGTGACTTTAATCTGGGCAAACCGTCATAGTGGTGTTATTCTCCAGCATTTCATAGTGCTGTACATACTGTAGCTTGTGAGTTGGTTACCTTTCCTTCTGCAATGGCCGTGTTATTTTTCTCATGAACAAGGATATAACTGTCTTTGGGGATTCCCCTGAACCAGCTGATTAAAGCTGTGATCTCATTGGCATTCAAATATAAATACAGTATTGGGTTGTTGGGAAGTAAGATTTTATAACTGTGCACTCTACTGCTAACAATTATAGCACATCTTGTCTTACTTGGCACTAACTATGAGTAGTTAATAGTTTTCTTGACATATTACAAAAGCTTTTGTGTGAGTTATGAATATTCACAAGTAAGACAAGAAGTGTAATATATGAAGTTTCATAGTGAGGTAGATGCTATCAAAAGTTATTAACAGGCTTAAAAAAAATGCTGATGTTGATTATTCGTATGGTCCTAGTAATTTTGAATGTTGTATAACATTTAGAATTCAAACCCTTAGATACTGCTCTTGGCCTTTGTGGTGTTCCCAGTAGTTTCTAAATTTTGGCTGAGACTCTGCAGTGGTGGGTCAGCCTGTTCCGTAATCCCATGACTCAAGGACTTGAGCTTTGAGAAAAATACACAGCACCTCGTGGCAGCAGTCAGACCAGTGAGATCCACTGGAAGCCAGTGATGACGTGCTGGTTCACAGGTCAGTGCATGCTCCTACGGCACAGGCTAATCTTATCTGCAAGCATGCAAGAGAAAAATAATGTCTTTCCACAACGCAAATTTGAAATAGTCCATATGCACAAGCAATACAAAGTTCTGGGTGTGGCCATCATAAAAAATAGTCAACCAGCAAATATTCCTAGATCTGGCACTGACAGCAAAGCTATCTTTGCTGTGTTTTTAATTCATTTAAATGAATTAAAATGGGATGGCAAGTCAGACATATTTAAATCAGGTGGTTGCAATGTTGCTCCCTTGCTGCTGTTAGAAATTCACTGGTGTGTGTCACTGAAAGTGAAAAAACCCCAGTTTACTTCTCTTAGTGTTGCTGACACCCCACGTAGCCCAGCCCAATGCAGTTGACCCTCAGTCTGTCTCTAGCTCCTGCTCCAGGTGCCTTGCTGCTCTTTCATTGGAGGGGTCACCGTACAGTGCAGCCTGAAGTCCTGCAGAGCAGTGAGGGTCGGGCTGCTGCAGTGCTACTTTCTCAGCCAGTATTGGGTCGTGATGTGGTTTGCAGCATTCTCAGGGAATCCACTTCAGGGGGAAGATGTAGTTAGAGGAACTTGTTTTGTTTCATTCCCTGCTTTCGTGCTCTGTCCCTGTCCCCCGCCATTGATGAAAGCAGAAAAATCCAATGTAAGTTCAGGGAAGTACAGTTGAACCTCAACAGTGCATATTCGGAGGGAGGGAAATGTTGAACAGCAACGTTTATTGAAAGGCAATGATATAAGCACAGAATTGATGGACTTGTGTTTAGCCCAGACTATCAATATTTAGTGGGTAGTTTGTCTACATTGTTGTTACTGGTTCATTGTAGCATGCTCTCCCCTGTGTAACATGGGCTCAGTGGTATTTATATCCCCTCATCAGTGCAAAGCTAGTCAGACTATCCCTTTTTGTTTAAATTATTATTTGATAGTGTTAATTAATGCCTCTGTTTAAATTTGAGTAGTTTGCGTGTTGCTTCAGAGACTGCAGCTGCAAGAGGTAAATATGGCAGAAGTTTTTAGCTGAACTTCAATCATCTTATTCGGAGAGTGAAAGAAAATAAAAATATGGGGGAAACAACCTACAGAGACTGATCAGTCTCTTTATACTCTGTGTAGCCACAAAATAAGTGAGGAAAGTTTTTTCAGTACATTTATTAATCCCTGTCAAATCCTCACTCTTGTAACTGGCACACTGAAAAAGCATATTGCAGCTAAATATGGTGGTGTCAAAGAGATTCTGACTGTATTTTCCCATGTACTTTCTTTCAGAATGGCACATTGCAAACATGGTTATCAGTCTCTATTGCTCACTTGTTAATCAGATATCTTTTGTAATTTGCTAGACTTCTAGTAAGCTATCACTAAAAAAACATAGACACTATTTTGCACTCCAGGAAAACTCTTACAGAGTCCTAAAGGCGTTTTTTATAAGCTACTGCAGCTTCTCCAAACTGCAGTTTTCTCAAGAAGACTCAAGTTTTATAATGTGAGAAAGCTTTACAAGAATCCTTTTACTGTGTATTTGTGGGGAACTTGGCTCAACTCCCACTGTCTGTCTTCCTCACAACAAAGCGTCAGACAGTCTGAGAGCATGGCTGATCCCATTTTCTCCATTTTGGTAAGGAGAATGGTGAGTTGATAGCCCTGGGTATCTGCATTTCATATTGCAGGTGGCTGATTGCTGATGCAGATTGGGCTCTGTGGGCATGATTATGCTTTTCTCTGCGGCTCATTCTGAGTGGGCTGCTATATCCAGAAAATGCTGTCCATATGGAGAGACTAGCTTGGATCCTGGAAGCCGCATGTAGCTGCTCAGTGTGTTGGTGCACCTGGACCAGAAAGCCCTTCTGTATTGTGCAGTGTACATCTAGCATGCATCGTTTCACCAGGCTGGGAAGGGAGTGGTAGTGCCAGAGCTTGTTTCAGGCTCTTGCTTCAGGATGCAGCTTTTTACGAGTGTCAAATTCACAAGATAGCACAAAACAAAACAAAAAATCCTTAACCAAGTAGATTATAGGGTACAGAAGACTTTTTCCCTCTGTATTTCTAGCAATGTCCTCTGTGTCCACGTTCAGTTGCTGGACAGCAAGCAGTCCTTGAATATTTTGTGTGAGTATGTATTTTTCTTAATGTTGTAACTTCTCAGAAATATTAGGCACTTATTTTCTGAACAATTATTATGGTTCTGTGTACTTGCCTTCCATTGGGATTTGAGCCTCTAAGATGGATTTGAATAGCTGGGTTTTTTTTCAAGCTCTTTCATAGGCAAGAAGATAATACATTATTTTATGAAAACTGAGATTCTTATCCTATAGACAAGTAATTACAGAAGATCTGAAAAAAAATAGCACAAGGAGTTGGAGTGTATGGGTGTCTGTGAGTAGCTGATGAATATGTTTTGCTGTCTGGGACTGGACTTGCTTAATTTGTTTTTTTAACTTGGTCAGCAGTATTGACCTAAGTTAAAGGTTGACTTGACTGAATGTGAAGGGTATTGTTCCACAAGGGAATGAGTTTCAGCATCAAACTGATTTTCCAAATGAAGGAAGCATGATAATGTTTCAGGTATTTTATATCACAATATTTTTTTTATCTCTTTCAAAAGCTGCAAATACTTTCAGCTGTAGTGTTCAGCCTCTCCTGCATAAGGAAAGAGTCAGTTAATCTGTACTAGCATGATTTAACACAAAGTCTGCTTGAGCAGACGTCGTGTTGCTAGTGGAATTTACAAACTGCTCAAATTAAGAAAGATGTACCAGTCGAAGGACTACTTTTGCTGGTATAGGTCCATCTGTAGTAGGAGTTCTGCCCTTTGAAGCATGTAACCAGCAGGTATTTTCTAGCAGAAGTCCTAGAGCTGGTGAAATCCAAGGAACAGATGTTAATCCTAGTATAATATCTCTGAAGGAAAAAGAATCAGTGTAATTATTTACCTGTTTTGCATACATTAGATGCTTCTATACTGAGAGGTTTGTTGGTATAACTGAATGGATGGCCGCACTCAGAGAGTGGTGGTCAACAGCTCAATGTCCAAGTGGAGACCGGTCACCAGTGGCGTCCCTCAGGAGTCCGTGTTGGGCCCGGCCCTGTTCAACATCTTTGTCAGCGACACGGACAGTGGGATAGAGTGTACCCTCAGCAAGTTCGCTGATGACACTAAGCTGTGTGGTGCCATCGACACGCTGGAAGGCAGGGATGCCATCCAGAGGGACCTGGACAGGCTGGAGAGGTGGGCCCGTGCCAACCTCATGAAGTTCAACAAGGCCAAGTGCAAGGTCCTGCATCTGGGTCGTGGCAATCCCAGGCACAAATACAGACTGGGCGGAGAATGGATGGAGAGCAGCCCTGAGGAGAAGGACTTGGGAGTGATGGTGGACGAGAGGCTCAACATAAGCCGGCAATGCGCCCTTGCAGCCCAGAAGGCCAACCGTGTTCTGGGCTGCATCAAGAGGAGCGTGGCCAGCAGGTCCAGGGAGGTGATTCTTCTCCTCTACTCTGCCCTGGTGAGACCCCACCTGGAGTACTGTGTCCAGTTCTGGAGTCCCCAACATAAGAAGGACATGGACCAGTTGGAGAGGGTCCAGAGGAGGGCCACGAAGATGATCAGAGGGCTGGAGCACCTCTCCTATGAGGACAGGCTGAGAGAGTTGGGGCTGTTCAGTCTGGAGAAAAGGAGGCTCCGGGGAGACCTGATAGTGGTCTTCCAGTACCTCAAGGGGGCCTACAGGAAAGATGGGGAGAGGCTGTTCAGTAGGTCCTGTTGTGATAGGACAAGGGGTAATGGGTTTAAATTAGAAGGAGGTAGGTTTAGATTAGATATTAGGAAAAAAATTTTTACAATGCGAGTTGTAGAGCACTGGAACAGGTTGCCCAGAGAGGTGGTGGATGCCCCATCCCTGGAAACGTTCAAGGCCAGGCTGGATGAGGCTCTGAGCAACCTGATCTAGTCAGGGATGTCCCTGCTTCTTGCAGGGGGGTTGGACTAGATGACCTTTGAAGGTCCCTTCCAACTCTAACCATTCTATGATTCTATGATTCTATGACCCTCCCATACATTTATTTATTTATCTCCTGTGTCTTTGTTGAGATGTTTCCTGATAATAGCTATATCAATGCCCTCCTCATGTTGACAATGAGAGGTTTCCACCTAATGTGGAAACATTTAAAAAATATGTAACTGTCTTTAAGGTCTTAATTATAGTGAGGCAAGAGCTAAATCCAGTGTTGAGCCAGCTGGACACTAATCACATCTATCCAGTGATGCTGTGAATCAAGGTAAGCAGCTTGTCAAGAATAACATGTCAAATTGTCTTTTTTCTCTGCTAGAGCAGAGGTTAAGTGTGCTGACTGGTACTCAGCAGAAGCCAGAAGTACTGACTGTCAAAGAGGCAAGATGCTGCCAGCCAGTTAATTGGCGATATCTTTCCTCTAAGTGAGGCAGCGACTCTCAGTTGCTGTGTTCAGTGTAGAGCTCTGTGGCAGTCAGGAGCTGGGATCTAACAACTCTCAACACACTGGGACGCCGGTCCTGTGCCAGCCTGCCAGCATGGTCTTCAGCATTAGCCAAGGTGTGCATCTTTTTGCACCAGCACCATGGGATGCTGATCTCTCCTTTCTAGAAAGGAGAGGCGCCAAACTGGAAGCTGTTTTTTTCTTGCCCACTGCCAAATGCAACATAATAATCTCTTCTGTTGCTACTAATACTGAAGTAAGTTTAATGCATGCTAATAAAATGCTTGCAGAGTGAGTCCTGCATTCTTAGTGGGATACAGAAATGAAACAGCTGGTGTAATAATGAGACCTGCTGCTTGCTGTGGATCCAAAGGTATATTTGGGAGTGCAGTCCTGGCATTACTCTTCTAATGGTGCTGGTGACAGTAGAGCTGGAGTTACAGAAATGTGATGTTCTGAATTCTCATTAAAAAACCATTTCTTCTGCTGAAAATGGTCTAGCAAGAGCCTTTTCTGCAAATCAGAGATATGAATGAAAGCTGCTTTGTCTTGTCTTTGAAGTGGCACCTGAAAGACATAAAAAGAAATTACAGTGTTGCTTAGACTCACAGATGTGTCCAGAACAGCACTTCAGACTGGCCCTTTGGATTTGATACCTTTGTAGCATTTTAATCAATATGAATGTACATTATTTTCTTAGCAAGTAGATTTACAGATTGGGATCCTGTAACTCCAGCTCTCAGGCATCTTAGGTAGAGCCTGCTCTTTTCTGCAGGCTGCTTCTGTGATCCTTTTTCAGTTTTGAGTGCTGACAGAAGGAGCAGAACTTTAGATGATGATTCAGTTGAGCCTTTTTTCCTAGGAAGATCTGAACACGCTGGCTACTCTAAGTATAATTTTAATAGGCTCAGGACAGAAGGAAAGAGCCAAAGGAGAGGCAGAAGTGAGAGTTATAACTCCAGCCACTCCCTTCTTCAAAACCCCCTGGGGGAAGGAACGCCCAGGTGCTGTAATATTTGCTATGTGGAGCTGTGGGCACTCACTCTCCATCTGGAACAGTCAGTGGCTGGGACTCGTTTGGCATCCTCGGGGGCGTGCAATAAATTGGGGCTGCACTGCTCTTGCTACTGAGCTTTCCTTGTAGCTGCTGGGCCCTGGAATTGGCGGACAACTTTTCCCATGTTTCCAGGGAAGCGCGCTTCCCTGCCCCAGTCTGTACCCAGCTGGAGAACAGTGATAGCTGTGAAATGCCACCCCTCTGTCTCCTCCAAATAATTTTAGAGAATAAGAATCGTTCTCCCCCTCTGCTAATAGTTGAGAAAAGAGCAAGTTTTTCTAACTTGTGAAGCTGAAGTTCATAACGCAACAAGTGTACAACAAACATTTGGATTATTCCTTATCTGAACAGATAAGAGAAGTGACTGAAGTTCACTTTGGATTAAACACTGTTGTAATCTATTAGTAGCATCTGTTCACATCGCAGAGGAGGGGTACGATTATGTTGCTAAATATGATACACTATTAGCTTCAGACCATAGGGGAAGGTGAAAGCGTGATGCTGAAATATCGTTAAGGAGAATCAAGCTGAGAATCATGTTAGCATGATTCTAGTAGTTAAATATTTACCAGAAGCAGACTGTTCTTAGAGTCTCATTTTTCTTCACCCATCAATTTAATGAGGTAATAAACCATACAGAGATCATTGTTCTCTGGGGAAACGGCTGCAAAGGGTCCTGCTTCTTGAGCAAGGATAATTAATGTCTCGTTCCTTTAGAAAAAGAAACTAGAAAGTGGTAGGTATTTGTTGAGAGTCACTGGAAAACAAAGTTTCTGCTTGAGCTGTAAGTGTTGGTGTAACACAGCATAAGCGAGTTAACTTCTGCAAGTATGAAGCAGGTGCTGGCTGTAAAAGGGTGGCTGTTAAAGTGGACATGAATTTAGTGTTTTGATGGGGCTAGATTTTGCTGTTCTTTAGCTGCAAGCTCAGTAGCCAGTCTTACCTCTCTTTAGCCTGCTGTTTGTAAAGGAAGGGATTTTCAAGCCTGCCATCCCAATGGTGGTTTGTGTTAGTCTTGTATCAATGGGTGCAGTGGTTATGCAAAGCATTTCTCCTTATCAAATCACTTTTGCAGGCACAGTCAGGAGTTTGCCAGCTTGATTTGGTGTTGTCTTCCTTCACAGCCCCCATCATGCTCACCCTGGTTTCTCCCTCTGGCCTGAAATCTTTAGTGCTCCTGCAGAGCTCTGGAGTCCATGTTACATGGAAGGGGAAGAGCAGTGGCACTATGGCAATGCCTGCTGTGTCTTAACACAGTGCCAACATCACCCTGCAGCTGCTGCCACTGAATAGAGACCATGCTTATGTGTACTCTGTGTTTTGCACATGCAGAATACAAGATGAAGTTCTGAAGTGGCCGGTGTGTTTTTTTTCTAGGCCTTGCTGTCTCACTGGTGCTTAAAATTAGAGCCATTTGATACAAGGGATGAATAACTATAAATTCCTCTTGTGTCCCAATTAAATCCATTGGTACAGATGTTGAGAGAGAATCTGAAAGGCATCTGAAGAGCAACATAAAAGTGACAGGCTTTAGAGGGATTGAGGTAGTACTTATTTTATAATTTTTGTTGTAGTAAAGTAAATTTGAAGTCGCTTGATATTCCAGTTTACTAGGGACCCTCTCTAAGCTAGACAAAACGTTGGTAGACAAAAGGAAAAGAGCAAATATAATAGCTACTTGGGAGAAAAGTCACTGGATTTTGGCACTCCTGAAAAAAGGTTTTAATGTGGAGGAAATCATGTGAATATACTGGGGTGGTAGGAAAGACCAGTGTAATTTTGTATTACATGTGTGGAAGGGATTGTTTCAGGGGACAAGAGAATAAGAGCACTGCTATGACAAGACCTGAAAGATGCTTCAGCGCTCCTATTACCATCAAGATATTGATCACTGAAGGAAATTCAAAAGCAGTGTAAATGGGTAGAAGCTGTAGAAATTCATTTATGAGGAAAAAATTAAGAATTAAATATGCATAACTTGCCTAAGCAGTGACTGCAGGGGTTCATAAATCTAACAAGCATGAGAGGTGCAAGCACAGAAAAAAGTAAAGAACTATGTGTATAGTCAGGGATAAGGCTGAAGTGGAAACTTTGAGTATCCTACGCGTGACTTCCTGAGAATGAAATGATCTGAGATCTTAAAAACCCAGAGCAGGAATTCATTACTTGACGTACACAGAGCTACGCTAGAGGGAAATCTAATAAATAAGTAGTGAGAAAAATCCTGTCCTTTCAGGGTGATTAGATGTATGTATGGAGTCTGGTGTCATCTTGTGACATTGGTCATGTTAGCTGTCAGTGTTATTTGAATCTAGGGTGAAGGACACGCAACACAACAAAAGTTAACCATACTGTCTTGAATCCTACAGACAAATGTGGATTTATAAACCTGAAAAATACCTCACTCTGTTCTCATCCTTGAACACCTGATTGAGGGAGGGAGAGTGTCAATGTCCTTTCAAATTTACAGGACCATGTACTCTGTAAATTAAATTATTCAGTGAGCTCATTAGGAAGGAAAACAAATGAACACGTTGAACGAGCTCAATCCCCTTTATACAGACTAGTTTAATATGTGAATTCACTAATTCATCACTTAATTCATGAGGGTTCTGACTCCCAGGTTTTCTAATTTGTAACTTTTGCACCTGCAAGCAAAACAGTTACCTTGCTGAGGGTGAGAGTGCTCATCCCTCCTCCTCCTGCATGGTGCAGGCATCCCCTGTGTCATACTGGGTAGCACAAAAACCTCAGCAGTCCGGCTGCTGCTGGATCTGCTTCAAAAGCTTTTGGGGTAGGTAAGCCCAGGAAGTTGGGTCTATGTTGTCCATAGGTTAGTGGATTCTGAAAAAAATGTCAGACAACTGAAATGCAAGGATGATGGCTGCATGCCAGAACATGTGGGGTGGTAACAGCTGAGTGATGCCCTTTAGCCCTCCTGCCCATTGTGTCCTGCCAGTGCATTGCTCTCACATTAACCTAATCCCACTGCTCCCAGCGTACATCAGGCCTTGGGATGCGCTGCATGTTAGCCAAAATCCGAGCAGGGGCTGAGTGAACAGGCACAGAGAGACTCTCAGACTTGCCTCTCCATCTGGTGGTTAGGCTGAAGCTAAATGGTAACAACTCCTCCTTTGCCAGGGACTTGTTCTTAAACCTTTGCTGCTCTTCCTTGGGATTCACCTTTTGAGAACGTGCCAGTTTGTATTTTCCGTTACTTATGATCTCTGAGGTGTGCAGGCAACATAGAAGCCTACCTGAAACGAGCCAGAGTCTGATAGAGTTGGCTGTTGTACAGCCGCTGTGTGCTGCACTTGTTGCAACTATTTTCTGTATTTAGCAAAATAGCTGAAGGCTATGAAATTGGATCTCCTAAACCCAAATTGCTAAGAGTCTTTAATACATATGATCTTTACAGTTATATTTGCGACACAAAGCAGAATCATAATGTGACAAGGACATCAAGCTGTCATACTTTGCAAAACCCATGTTGAATGCACTTCTATTTTGCCCTTTCAAAGAGGAGACATGCTGTGGAAGGGAATGAAAACATTTTTGCCCTGTTCTCACTCCTCCCTCAGCATCCCTAAGGGATATGCCCACTTGCAGTTGCAGGGGGTGGGATGTTGATCTAGCCGGACTCTTATATGGACCATGATGGCCATTTGTTGGGTCTGTGGTTTCACTGTGGTTCTTGATACCTGATGTGCTGTCCCCCCAAAATATGGCAGCAGATGGGACAGCACCTCAAAAAAACCAAGTTCCTTTGATCAAAAAAAAGTTAAATCAGCAAAAATATGCACTTATTAAAAAAGTAGGATTCAGACATTGTAGAGTTAAAATTAAAAAGTTGTAGGTAGTTTACAATGTAATGTTTATCTTGGTAGGGTTTTTTTCTGCCAAGTACTCTTTTCACATGGTACTCTTTCATATGTGATGCAGAGATGATACTTCGATACACAGGTTTTGTTATTTGCTCCACCATAAGCTTTGTGTGTTACCTTTGGCAAGTCACTTAAACTGTGTTGTTTTTGTCGGTGTGGATAAAGAATTAACTGTACCTCCCAGCCTGCAGCAGTTGTCTGAGGATCACAGAGAGAGATGCTCAATTATAGTGTAGAGAAGAGACTTATAATCAAATTAGCTGGAAGTGCTCTAAAAGATAAGAACATATTTCCTGTCTCCAACCTTTCCCTCTTTTCCGAAGTGATTTTTTTTTCAAAAAAATATTTTGCCAGTCTCA
The DNA here is from genome assembly GCA_009806455.1 of Tetrax tetrax. Taxonomy (NCBI): domain Eukaryota; kingdom Metazoa; phylum Chordata; class Aves; order Otidiformes; family Otididae; genus Tetrax; species Tetrax tetrax. Next base: position 66,563 of record WHYT01014615.1, read on the forward strand.
CTGCTTTGTTGTTAAGCAGTGAATACTGACAACTGTTATGCTCTGGGACGAGGTGCTCGTTACTATCTGTGCCTGAACACCCGGCAGTTGAAAATAAAACACAGGAAAGGATTAAGGATGTTGAAGTGGGGGCATCCTTCAGCAAAGGTGAAGCAACGAGCTGCGGAGGGCTGGCTGTCTTGGGGCACCCCCTTCTTTCTTGGCAGGTGTCAGTCAGCTCCTGACTGTCACAGGCTGAAAGAGCAGCACTTACTGGAGCAGCTTCTTCTCAGGCATCAGCTGTAGCGAGATAGGAGCGTGACTGTGCACAATAGGGGCTAAACAGTAATGTGAACTAAAGCTGACGGTGTGGTGTAAAGAAGCAGCGCCCCACAGAGACCTAGGAATCTTGCAGCCCTATAAAGATTTTTGCTGTTGTTGCCAGTTTAATTTTCAAATTAAAAGAAAGATTTTGTTCTTTCCTAAATTTATGCTGTTTTGTTATTGTTTAAATGCAGCTGTCCCTTGAAGGGCTGAACTCATGAAGCACATTGTTGATTTAATCAGATAGTTAACAATTACTTTAAAAAATCCCAGCAAACCGAACAGTGCAAAGTAAATACAGGTTTTCGGCACTTTGATTCATATGCATGTTATTGCCTACTGGAGCCTGGCTAAATCTTTACACTTCAAGCCAATGGGTACTGTTGGTAGTTGTTCCAGTTCGATTATCAGTGAAATCTTCACAGATTTACAGTCAGCTCAGAAGTGAAGCTGTCAAAACAACCGGCCTGATAATGATAAAGAAATAGCTATCAGAGAAGTGTCAGACAGCTTCCAGGCTGGAGTGTTCCACTTCAGAAATTTCAGCACTATTTCTTTTTGTATAATTTTCAAGAAATGCATAAATAAAAATTCTTTCTCATTTGTGTTTTTTTAAAGGATTTTGAAATGTCCAAACTTGTCATCTGACTATGACCTTTAGAGGGTTTTAACTATTTTTCCTTGCAAAGGAAGAGAGAAAGAGGAAATAGATGAATGACTCACTATGTGGGTTACAAAAAAAATACACAGTGATGGATGAATTTATACAGCTTAACTGCCTGACCTCATTGTCTGCAGGCAAGTGGTTGAAGCTTATTGTTTTAAAGTTTTCAAAAGAGACTGTCATATTAATAGTAGTATGGGTTAAGTACCCACAGTACTTACACAGTATGCAGCAGTTGAGGTCAGCTATTTCCCATCTCATTTCTTAAACTCAGGTCTACTTTTCAGATGGAGGAAATAAAAAGAAACAGTGCTATTGTATGGGGCTGCTTGGGTCTGTAGGGAAGGTCTGTCTTTCACTCTCTAAGGAAGACAGGAACGGGATGTGGAAATAGTCTCATCTGGGATTCCAGTGAGGGTATATTATGAAGGTAAGAGCAGACTGAAAAAGACAGCAACTTAGAGAAACAGAGAAACATGCCAAAGCTGCAAACGGGACATCACCCTTTGGTGTAGGAGGGATGAGGATATTGTGGTTTTGCCACTATGCAGTGTCTACCTTGAAAATAGCTGCCGACTGCTTTTCTCCATTGTATTAGTTTTAATTTCCGTTGCCCGCTCTTTCCATGCCATTCTTTTTCTCTATAGCTTTGAATGAAAGCCATGAAGATGCGAGAAGTGAGGGGCGGAGACACTAGGGAGAAAGCCCAGCTCATGAGGAAGCAGATGCATCAGGTGAGAAAGGAGCAGGCAAGTCTCTGTTCCCTGCAGCATGCAGGTGGTGGTCAGCTCCGCTGCTCTGGGATATTGCTGGAATTTCCTGTATTTGTGCGTGTCCCAGCCCACTAAATCCATGTCCGCAAATCTTCATTTGGGCCACTCTGATATTTGGCCTGACTTTTTGGGAACTGATGTCTAGTCAGCTGGTCACCTGTCTGAGGTCACCAGACAGGGTTATGGTCATTGGGGACATCTTTTACAGAGTGTGTGCAATTCCAGTGGCAGAGGAAGATTTCAGGCAGAGAAGAACGAAGCAGAGCTTGGAGTACAGGCTCCGCACCCTGCCTTCCCCCTGCCTTCTTGCACTGTCTGTGCGAGCTGTGTGGGCACCTCAGTCCTTCCTTAGGTGAGCTCCTGTTCCATAGCTTTGCTGTTACATTGCTAGCAACCACTAAATTGCTGTCAGCCTTAGTGTTTCAGATAAAACACTATAGATAAAAGTCAATGCTTTCCATATAATCTATTTAGAATACAATGTAGTTATCACTGCAGCAAAATTCAGCTATTCTTGTGACTTTCTTTTTAGGACACAAACTGTTTTTTTTTATTTCCATCAGAAGACAACTGACTTCCTACTTGGTTGTTTTGGTTTGTTTGTTTTCTGATCCAGTTATGATACAGTTTCGGGTAGATTACTTCTTCAAGACTAATTTAGGCTAAGACACTCCTCTTCTGGTTACTTTTTTTTCTGTCTATTCCTTTGGGCTCAGGTTACAGACTGAATCCGCTTGAAATCTCTCCTACCTCTCCTGTTCCTACTCTGTCCTTTTATTGTTTCTCCTCTCTCTCTGGGGTGATTTTCAGTTGGCTCAGTTTCCTGATCAGCTGGTTGTAGTGACGAAGCTGGGACAAGCCATTTTGCTGTGACCTGCACTCTGTATCTCCTTAAGATGATAATAAAATTGTCCTGATGTTTCTGAATGCTCATCTGAGGAAATACCTTTGCATGCACCTCTAGGCTATCGGAGGGAGTTGCAGGAGTACTGGAGATTGAGAGTGGTGCTCCCAACAGAGATTCCTTGAAGCCTTTCTTGTCGTCCCCGGGGTGTCTGTCCTTCCTGCCCTGCAGAGCTGCAGCAGAAAGGTTGTTTATCTTTATTATGGAGGGGAGGGTCTGCCCACCCTGGGTTGCTCTCAATAATCAAACATTACATCTAGAAACAAAGAAACTAAACCCTTAATTTGCAGTTTATTTTTTTTTAAAATCTCAGGCTCTCTTAGAGAAAACACAGGCTATACTAATACCTGTAAAATTGAGGTGGTGATAGCAAAATATAGGTGAGATCTTAGGGATGATTAAAATGCAAATTGAGAGTCAGAAGGAGGTGTCACCATAGGAAGGGTGGCTCTGGCGCAGGGCGCATGGTTCAGGTACGTAAGGAGTTGTGGATAGAAAAGCAGCAAGTCTCTGGTGCCATAGCTTGGTGTTGTGATGCTGATCACGTCTGCCCTGCTGAGCTCCCCTCTGATAGAATTATAACAGTACAGAAAATATATACATTGTTGCTGAAAACAGCTTTACAGCTAATGTACTTCGATTTTATACCTTTAGGCCTGCAACATACTGTGAAAGCTTGATCCATTTTATAACTACAGCAACCCCCTTCCTTCCTGGATTTGCACAATGTTTTGTTAAAGCTACAGGTGGTTTGCATTAACTCTTTGGAGTATGAGGAAGTGTGATTTTCCTTATGTAAATTAGAATGGGAGAGGTAGTTAGTTATCATGTTTTCTCTGAAATATCTGCTTTGTTTTGGGCTGAATTGCTCTGGAACACCGGGAAACGTGAGTGTTGCCTTGGAGGAACTCTGTTCTGGGTAAATTTGAAGTATGTGCAGAACTGATGCAGAGTTAAAGATCCCCTAACAGCCTTCCTTGACGTTTATATGCAGGTAGCCTGTAGTGATGTGATTATAGGTTGCACAGGACGAGCTGTCATAGTTAGATGGCTCATAGACCTAATAAGCCTGGTTTTTTTTGCAGATGTGTGACAAATATTCCCCCAGTCATCCTTGTCCTTGCCCACAAGACTTGCATTGTCAGGGAGGGAGTAGGAAGTGTCGGCAGGTCCCGGGCATGTAATGCAAGGGCTGTCTGTGTGCTTGCCTCTGGGAGTGGGTGAGCCCTTGCCTTTTCACCCCTGGGACTGATAATTTGCATTTCTCTCTTCCATTTAGCTTCCAATTTTTCCATGCAACATGCGAGGACACAATAACCTTGAAACCTCTACTACCTCTCAAGATTGAGTTGAAATTCGCTAGCATGTCCAGAAACTTTTAGGGTAAGGAGAACAGGCAGCTCTCTCTTACAAACGTATTGCTTCCTCACAAACCTGTGCTGTGATCACAGTGCATAGGTACAGTGGAATGAGTGAAAAAAGTGAATAATTTATCTTAAGAAGTACTGTTGCAGGGGATTAGACACTGTAATCTCAGGTAGAGAGTGGCTAAGGTGGGAGGAAGAGGAATGTCTCTGCTTCTGCATATGCTTCAAATGCTCATTTTTGGCTTGGCACAAGCAATTCCATGCCCTTAAAACCATGGGCTCAAGCTTTTTCTCCAGTGTATCTTTACATGGATGTAAATTGTATTGTTGATTTTAGAAGAAAACTTCATTAGCCAGAGGGTTTTTTGTTTGTTTTTCATCTCATAGGCAGCAAGGACAATCTATTTTGCTCAGTGCAGCAGCATGCTGGAGAAAAAGAACAGATGGCAAATGGAAATCTTTGTAATTCTCTGTTTAGATTATTTTCTTCCATTTTTCAACTTATTTGTTACTGTTTTGACCACTTTGGTCAGGAGGATTGGGTGAGTGCTGGGATATGTGATGGCTCTGTCCCCATGTGCAGCTGTTCAGCATGCTGATAAGAGTGTAAGAGACTTCCTTTAAAGAAAAAAAAAAAAATCTTTAGTCTACTAAAGCTCTTTGTGAGCTCCATGAAAGTGGTCTCGATGCCTGTGTTTGTATTCATGGTTGGTATGTATAAATACTGTGCTAGTTTTTGAGAACTGTGTTACAGAAAGTTTAACAAAAATATAGTGTAATGTACAATTTGTCAACACCAGAGAAAAAGCTACATGGTTCAGTACATTGTGGAGATAACACAAATGATAGGAATGTGAGGATCTTCTGCAGATGTGACAGGCACTGGAGGACCGCCTTGGAAACCCGGGAGGCTGAGAGGGAGGAGAGCTGCTTACCATCTCTACCAGAATAGGTGTTCAGCTGGTTAAAAACAAATCTCCAGCTATCTTAAGCTATTAGCTTGCTTTTGATACTTCTCAATTTTATTTTCATCTAACAAACTCCCATGCAAGGCTACTGGAAATTCAGGAAGTCTTGCTTGGGAATCAGCTGCTCTTTCTGGCTGGCGAGGACCAGCAGCCCCGTGCGGCCGCGTGGGCGGCTCTGCCCTGGCTGCCTCGCTCTTAGTGGACCTGAAGCAACATACAGGATTTCCCCTTGCTGTGGGCTTTGGGATGATTCCAGACAGTAAGGCTGGAATGCAAATGTTAAGGTTGTGCAAGTGATGAGCACTGTTAGGCAGCAAAACAGAAATAGAATCACGTTGGATTAACCCAAAATAATATTGCTGTTCTTTACCAGAAGAGAATTTTAAAATGAACCGGGGAGTTCACTGACCACATCCACCTGGTTTTCAGTCTTTTCTAATTTAGGCCAAGCACAGGAAGAATATATTTACCAAATAGCTAGTTGAAGGTCATGATGGTGCCCCTGATGTCATTTTCCCATAGCTCAGGGCTTGGGCTGCTTATCTCTGCTCTAGGCAGAATAGGAGTATGAGTCTCTGCAGGGTGACCTGTCATTTACCTTTGCCAGTTAACACGAAACTCTTGCTTGATTTGTTGCTTCAGTCTTCTAGAGTTAACGCTTTGCATTTTATATTGCCTCTCTTGCCTTGGAAAAAAAATTGAGTCCCCAAGTCCCTTAAAGAGAGTAAATTACTTTTTTAGAAACTTCTGATGCCATTTCACTTACATGTGAATGCTATCATCTTACTTATAGGATGTTAATTATGAAACAAAAGTGAGTAATTTTTAAAAATGATGATGCTGTAGACTTTACTGTTTGTCCTCAAATTGCTTGCAGCTAACAGCTTAGGATTTCAGAACAGAAAGGAAAGCAATTCAATTACTCACCATTTGACAAAGGCTGGGCTCTGGCTGGTTTGCAATTTTGTAAGGAAATAGGTAATCACATGTAATGTAACGGAGGTATGAGATGGCAGGCTAGCCTGACCATAAGGAGAAAAAAAATAGGCAGTTTCTTCTGGTTGCAGAAAATCCTTAAGCATTGATTATGCTTGTGCTGTATGAAACCTTTTGCTGTTGTCTCTATTGCATTTCATCTTTAATTTATATTCTTGAAGCCAATTCTCCTTGTAAAATTCACTTGAAAACTTGTCTTTCTCCTTTTTCTACAAGGAGTATCTGTGCACTCTGTGAAAGTCAGAGTCACTCACTGTGTCTCTGGCACTGTGAAAGGTACAGTAATCCATTTTAAATCTTAGTTTGACAAACCAGATTTAGGAGCAAATAAGACCTAACTGAGCTACCAACATAACAATTAGTAATACCTACTAAAATCTACTTGTTTTTAACTAATAAATAAGATGTCAATAAAGTGAGAGCACAAAATCCGAATGCAGTGATGCCATGTGTTTGGAGTGGCTGTGTAAGAGCTCTTACCTGCTGCTATTTGAATATCATAAGCATCTAGAGCAAAATACAATTATTGGTAAAATGTATAGATTACCTAAAAATACGGTTTACCAGTTACTTGTCTGATTAATGGAAAGGTCAGTGGTGGGTAACTCAGAGCTTGCTGAGGTTAATTCCTTTTCATCCCTTGTAACATGTAAAGGCTGGTAGAAGTTAGGGTAAGTGTAATTATTTCTATCTTAAGATACCCCTCTTTCAAGATACAGGGAGTTGAGGTGCAGTAACAAGTCCAAGGTTTTCCAGTAATCTGGAAGACATTGGAAGCTTTATCTTCTGTACCTTGCTTTCACCCAGTGGAGTCATTTGAATATGTTTAAAAAAAAAAATTATGGGACATAAAAAATAAGGTCCTCCATTTGGAGACAAAGAATGTAAATGATAAACTATGTCCCGTAAAGCAGCCATTCGGAAAGGAGCATGAAGATTGTGATCTCTGGATTTGAATCCCATCGTGAGGTTGTAGTCAAAAGATTTTGGGGCAGATGAGTATCAGGAGGGAACCGTGAAGTAGGAGTGTTATTTTTCCATATAACATTAGCTAATCTGGAATTCTGAATGCTGGACAGCTGGAAAGTTCGAGTTCCCTTTAAGGAACTTACAAGAATTTTTTACATAGTGGAAAAATATTCTACAATAAAAAACTGAAGACATTCAGTCTAAGTGGCTTCTTGTGGTCTACGTGTGCCTACAAAGGAGAGATATTTCTGAGGCTCAACAGCTGTTAATATAAGCAGGTTAAAACTCTACAGAGATTAACTTGCTCAACCCATTACTCAACACATAGTACCCAGGTTGTTTCTTTTTTGCTATGCTAGTTTATAATTGTCATCTCTGATTTATGGAAAATCTACAACATCCATCTTTTAAAATATTTTAAAGCAAGCCAAAGACATTTTCTGAAAAAAATGCATTTCAGCTTAGGCTGAGCTTGGCTGAGAAATTGTTGTGCTGTATCATGCGGCATACCAGACAGGATTGATGTTGCTGGTCCATTCCCTCCTTAATATCTCTGGGTGTGTTTTCTGATCCATACTATTGCTTTTTTGATTCCCTAGCTATTTTTAATAACTGAACTGAATAGCAAAAAAAACAAAAAAAAACCCCAAAAAAACCCCCAAACAACAAACCTAACTGAACCAAATAAAAAGCTGCTAAGCCTCTTTCTCTTCTCCTTTCCATATGATGCAGTTGCCAATATAAAGGTCCAGTAAACAGTGATGTATGGGAACGCTCTGTGTGAAAATATATATAGGGCTAAACAGAGCAAGAATTTAGGGAGTTTGTCTTGTTTGACAGCACTAAGAAAACATGTCCCTGGAATTGAGGTTTGTGTTTAGGAGGTAGAGGTGCATTTTCTGGTGAGAGCAGCAAGTTATTTACTTGTGCAGAAGACATGGGCCCTGCAACGTAACATCCCAGTGTGTGCTGCAGAGACCTGGGAAACGAGTGCTCGTTCTGCAGCTTGGGCGCTGCTCGGCTCCTTTCTGATGTGCAGCGTTACCCACTCATTTCTGTGTTCTGCCTCCCGCAAAAAAAAAAAGTATGTTTTTGTGGAAATTAGAGTCCCTGCCTTTCTGTGCTCTGTTTGATTGCTTGTGAGATCCCTGAGCTGAAATAGCATTGAGGCAGTTTAAATAAGGTTGCACTCTTGGCTGCTTGTGTATCAGAAATACATTAACACCATTAATATATTGTGACACTTATGTAACGTGGGAAGATACAAGCTAACAACAACCAGTTATTTACTCTGCTCGTGTTGTTTAGCTGATCAAATCAGGTATTTGATTATATTCAGTTTTTATTGATGTAAAGACATGGATTGATTTTTGTGTGGTTGTTTACATTAACTTTAATTTACTTATATATAGGATATTGTGTTTGGGCAGTACCTGAACAAATTCATTGGTGTATCTGTTTGGTGTTGAGCATTCAACCTTAATTTAAAAAATAAGTTTTATTCATGGCTTTTTAAATGTGGAGAGAAAAAAAAAAATAATTAATTCACATATTGTTAGCGGTGTTCTGTCACTCTCGGATACAGTTCCACTGAGGGGTACCAGTGGATCTGTATGGTGGACGAGAAGCTCAACATGAGCGGGCAATGCGCCCTTGCGGCTCAGAAGGCCAACCACATCCTGGGCTGCATCAAGAGGAGCGTGGCCAGCAGGTCCAGGGAGGTGATTCTGCCCCTCTACTCTGCCCTGGTGAGACCCCACCTGGAGTACTGTGTCCAGTTCTGGAGTCCCCAACATAAGAAGGACATGGACCAGTTGAAGAGGGTCCAGAGGAGGGCCACAAAGATGATCAGAGGGCTGGAGCACCTCTCCTATGAGGCCAGGCTGAGAGAGTTGGGGCTGTTCAGCCTGGAGAAAAGGAGGCTCCGGGGAGACCTGATAGCGG
>WHYT01014615.1:75470-160676 GCA_009806455.1 Tetrax tetrax
AATTTTTTACAATGCAAGTTGTAGAGCACTGGAACAGGTTTCCCAGAGAGGTGGTGGATGCCCCATCCCTGGAAACGTTCAAGGCCAGGCTGGATGAGGCTCTGAGCAACCTGATCTAGTCAGGGCTGTCCCTGCTTCTTGCAGGGGGGTTGGACTAGATGACCTTTGAAGGTCCCTTCCAACTCTAACCATTCTATGATTCTATGATTTATGACTAGATTTTTCATTGTTTGCATCCTGAAGTTCATCTCAGCTAGCCATTAGCGTACTGAGTAAACTATCTGCTTTATCTTTTTCAAAAAGTAAATCTTGAACATCAACATTTGTAGTTTTAAGAATATTATTACCAAAAATATGAAGATGGCTGATTATGTCTCATAAAAACCCAAGAATGTTGTCTTGCCTGTTTTCCCTACAATTTGTCATGTATACATCAAACAGTAATACTTTCCTGCAAAGCTGAGTATACAGAGTATTATCAGTGAGGGTATCTGTTAATGGAGATGTAAATCTAGACAACTGTAATGACCTGTAGCACAAAATCAGATTGTTTTTTTTTTTCTGGAGAAAGTTCTTAAAATATCTTACAGTAACATTGAGGTTAGTATTTTTTTTCATACACACGCATTTTGAGACAAAAGGAAAGGTTTTAGAAGAGTACATCAATACAACTTTAAGGAAGATACTACACTGTAATGTCGCACCGATATAAAAACATGCACAAATGTGTGTTTTCAGTGAATCTCTTCATCCCGCTTACAAAAAACATTGTAAGTGATTAATGTCTTACAAATCCCTGTAAGTGTCCATATGGAAATCTCTGTTTCTGATTACTACAGCACCCTGTGTGCTGGATAGAAATCCATGGGACAGGTCTCCTTAAATCTCATCCTCATGTGAAAGTGGATGTATGTTGACCTCTAATGGTATAGATTACAGCAATTCATGATTGTCTCCATGGTCTGATGAAAGTCTTAGAGTATACTTCTGCTGTAAAGATGAAGTTTAGAGACTGAATAACCCAATTGACATGCACATGGATTCGGGGTGCTCATTTGGGAGGCAGATGTGACTGAGGTTGAAGTCTGTGGTAACTTTTGGATGCTTGATGCCAGACTTAAATACCTCAGGTGTAAAACACCTTGATGTTTGTGCCCTATCTGAAAACTTGGACGTGAGTGACTTTGCCAAGTCTGCACAGTGATTCAGAAGCCGAATTACCAGCTGGTCTGCCTTCCAGGTCACCTGCTCACGTTGCTTGCAGGAAGAAAATTGCTGCACTGTAAAGTGGCAGAGAATACATCAGTGTGGTTCTTTTGCTTTTATGGATGTTAAAATTGGTACCTTTACTGAGATAAGAAAGATATGCTCCTATAATAGACTCTAAGAACAGTCTGTGCTGTCTCTGGCTGAGGGCAGACTGGATTGGGAAGAGCTTGCAAAAGGACTCAGGAAAAAAAAACCTGAAAAGCGCATAAAAAATGGAGAGGAAGTACCTGCATATGCATTAAGCAGTTTATAAAGCCATTTTCCTACAAAACAGTTATTTCTCACCATAGATTGCACATCTCTTCCATGCTTCTGACAACACCTTTGTTCTAATTTGGTTGTTCTAAGAAGGGCACTAAAAACCATGTCTTTGAATATGGTGCCCTCAGTGCTCTTACCTTGCCAGCATTCAGGCTTTGGCAGTGACGCCAGGCTCTGAAGAGCAGTGTTGCAGTGCTCCAGTGCTCGCTCTGGAGGTAAAGCTACTGGTGGTGACCTTTGTGGAGGATGACAGTCTTTACACGTTGTTAGAGATGAAGAGGCAGAATTTAATTTTTTGGTTACTTGGGGGTGCTTTTGCGCAGAATAACGTGTTAAAACTATTCTGAAAACAAATTCATTGTTGCTAGAAGGGTACTGGGTGAACATGCTCACCCTTGCTCCTCAGCAGCATTGCTCCTCTCTGTTGTTTTGGTGGTATGGAGTGGCAAGCTTGCTGCCAGGAATGAGCAGATGTTAGGTGTCAGTTTAAAGTAACTTCTCTTTAATCGTATTTAATTTAAAATTAACATCTCTAATGGGCTAACGTTTTATGCATCCTAGCAGGGAGAATGTAGGCTGTTAGGTCTTCTAGTGCTTGTTAGGTGTTTCTAACTGTGAGTGGCTGGTAGCTGTGTAATTAAATAATCTTAAATCTTAGTGGAAAATGCCTTTGGTAGACAGACATACAGCATAATTATGTGTCTTGTTCCTGTAGGAAACCACAGTACAAAGCAAAGGAAAAATCCAGATCATCCACAACTCTGCACAACAGTCCTAACCCAAGCTGGGATGTTAATGATGGGGGTTTTTCCCCTCTTCTACTGTTGGCAGAGTTCCTAAGGCTTTGAATTGCCTCTGATAAACTGAGAAACTTCACCTGGAAACCATTAGGTCATTTGGAAATTCAAAAGTGCTAATTAATGAGATATATGATAGAAAGCTGCCTTGCTAATCAATTTATGAAGATAGCAGTACAGTAAAGACACTTTAAATTCCTTCAGAGACAGGATTTTTTGCAGCTGCTGATGTACTGTACGTCTTCCTTCAGATCGAAATTGATAAAAGGGAGAAACAGGATCCATAATTTTGAAGGACTAAGTGTAATATTTAATTCAATTTTATATACTTTTTTTCACTTTACAATTAATAGCTTTCCAATAAATGGATTAGATTGTGTATCAAAAATGTAGACCGTCCCTCTGTGTTAGTGTTTTGAGGATTAAGTTCTTTGCTGTTTTCAACATAAATTGAATGCAACATGTTAGAATACCTGTTGGCGTGTGTCCATCCTTTCCCCCCGGCCCCCCAAATTTTTTTTCTTCACAAACCGCATATATATAGTGTTTTACAAAAGAAGACAAATTTGATATTCTTTGATTCTTAATATCAAAACATAGTGGCAGAATATTTTCCTGGTAGGAAATCTCTTTGCATGCACACATTTACATAACAGAGAAGGAGTAACTTTAATTTTCTAGTGATCCTGTGTTAAAATTCCAAGCTTAAGAACTAAACAGTTTTCAGGTCCTTTGAATGTGAGAAGTTTATATGTTCCACTGCTTGCTCTGAGTAGTACAGCATTAATGATTAATATGTAAAACTAAAAATAATTGTAACAAGTTATTTGAAATTTGACTTTACATAGAATTCATGTATGGATTTGGGTGCACATTGGGGGTGAAGTGAATAGTATGACCACAGGCTATTCATTTTCTGGGTCAGTGTTGTGGCTTGCTCTGGAGTACAGGCTATAAACACAGCAACCTGACATGGAACGCTCTGCAGGATTTATTTACCTTATTTTAGAGTTTTATTTTAGTAATGCTTTCCACAAATGATATGCTTCCATTCAGTTAGGAACAAGTCTCGGGACAAAACTAGGCTTTAACAGCAAACTTCATTAATGAAGAAGGTGAAAGGATTTGTTGGAGATAACTTGCTAGCATAAAACAGACTTTTGTTGGTGTTGCAGGCTAGAGATTCTGCTGTCCACTGGAGTCTGATTCATCGGTGACAGCTTCATGTAAATGTGTCCCAAATTACGACGCTGAGTAAGAGGTTCTGCCTTACAGTCACTGCATTATAGCAATCTGCTTGTGTTGGAAGACCAGATGACTACATCCAATATATATTAATGCTACTGTGGGCCTGAGGAGAAGAGCAGCAGCTTTTGCATATTGATTACTTGTTCTGTGTGGCATTAAATTCTTATCTGCTTTAGTGTTCAAAGTGGTTCCTAAGAACACATGGTAAACCCTGCATTTAGAGAATGCACATTTTTGCCCTGTTTGTTGCATCAGTCTTTCAAATGCATTTCCTAAGTGAATGAATAGAGGAAGAGAAAATAGAAAAACTCTTAATTGGCTGGAGTTCAAAGGCTTTGGAGTGAAAAGTGTGCGGCTAACATGCAGATTTGCCAGCCCCCCTGGAAGGCACAGCGGGCACATCGGAACATAGATGCTGGACCATGCGGGGCATACAGAACCTTTCATCTTATTGTACTGATTTTAATTGTTTTTCCCATGATAATAAGCTTTAGAAAAAGCCATTAGAAACCTCTACAGGAAATCTTTAGTTTTTCTGTTTGCTTTACCTGCTCTATAGAAAGGTACAAGTCTACAGGCTTGTTGTACAGAGTAAAGACTGAAGGGCAGAGTGATAGTTCAGTGTGTCACAGCCAGTATTGGTTGCTGATTTCCAAATATTATTGCTATCTGTATGCTTTGTACTTTTACTCCTATAGGAAGAAGGTGAAAATCAGACTATGCTAGATTTGATAAGAAATGTTGAAAATGAGTGCACTGAGTCACTATTTCACCTAAGGTGTGTTTTTAAAACACTGATGTCAACAGATGAAACATGGAAGTGGGCAGCATCAGCAAAGTGACAGCCATTTGATGTTTTTAGATTAAAATAGCTTCTTGAACAGCAATAGGAGGAGATAGACCTCCCAAAGAAAAATAGAAAATAAAACAAAAATGCGTATTTCTTGACATCTGGCAACGCTTTGGTGTGTCTCAGTGGGTAACAGCAATGTTTGAGACCTCTGTCCAAAAGTATTTGAGAGTGATAAGTCCTTAGACAAAAGTCTTAAAGTACCAGGACGTGCTCATCAGGACCTTTGCTGAACTCTTGGGTTAACGAGGCCTCTGCACACTCAACAGCATGGCTGTGTTTTGTTTCATGCCAGAACAGTAGTTGGATTTTCTAGGCATCTCTGCTGTAGCTACCCTTTTAGCAAAAACGTTGTTGAGGATACCTCTCCCAGCAAAGCTCTTTTCCAGGAAAATAAATAGATGGTTTAAGTTTGCCTACTTAGATGAGCTTCATGGTTTTAAAAACACCTATGTAGACCTCTAATACGGGACCTCGAACAAAGTTGTCTCCTCAGGTGAAGTGTTGCTGTTGCTACGACAGTGTTGCTAAACCCAGCTTGTTGCAACCATTCTGTGAAGTAAGTGTGCATAAGGGCTGGAAGCTCTTGAACACATTGGTAGTGATGTGTTTGTAGTGGCCCCTTTGACCTTTGTTGCTTAGAAATGTTTACTTTCTTTGCTTTTGTCTGATTTTTTAAAAAATGTATTTTCTATTTTCCTGTTGCCAGGATCTAGTTACTGGCAGCTTTACAGTTGCTGACAAAACCTGTTGAAGTTTCTATTAAATCGTGATCTTAAGTCTGCTGTTGGTTACTGGCTGTAGATGTTCTTATACTATCTGCCCTAGAATTTTTTGTTGTTGTTGTTCATCAGGAGCTATAAAAAGGGAAAGGATTCTCTGTTTACTTGGCTGTTTATGCCTTTGTTTTCTGCTTGTTTACTTTCTAACAAGGCTGAAAAAAGTATATTTTGCACTCCCTGGTAAGTAATTTGAGCATCCACAGGAGTGTAACAGCATATAAAGCTGGAATATAAATACTAAGTTCCTTTGGGGAATTACTCTCTATCTGTTATAAGGGATGTAAATCATTGTACCTACATAGTAATAGCTACAGCTAACAGAGAAAGGGTTTTATCTAATCTGTCAATTTTTCTCTTCCTATCTTTTTTCTTTTTTTTTTCTTTATGCAATCAAAATAAATTTGTATTTTCCCTTTGAAAAAGTGCAGCTGCCTGCACAAAACACTGGTTCCTGAGTATTTGGGCTGGTCTAACTGCAGTCCTTTTTAAAAAAACCAAAACAACAACAAAAAAGAAGTAACGGAGATATGGAGATGTTTCCAAAAACATCTTTTTATGGTCTACTATGTTAAAATAATTATATAGACAAATAATTATTGTAAAATGTCATGGCAGGAGGAAGAGGAGAAACCTCCTCCCTAAGAGTGCAGCATTCAGATACTTGCACCTAGATTTGCTCTAAATTATACTGGGACTAAGCCAGATACGGACATAAGACCAAGCATGTACTCTCCTTTTACTGTCCTCTCTTGCCTTAGATTTGATCCCTAACATTTTCCTGCCCCTCCAAATTGATTATTTAATTTAAAAGCTTGTTTGCTCAGTATGGGTGAGGAAATGGAATTAATCCAGTGCAAGATTTCTTGATCTGCATTTTCTTGCTGGGATGGCATCCTCTGCTCTAAGGTGACTGCGGGAGTGTTTGAGAGCGAACAAAAGGTGAAGGGCTCTGCCGGTCTCAAAGCTGGGCCCACAGAGCTGGCCTGAGGCTGGCACAGGTGGCTCTGGATCTCCAGCTAACAGTCTGCATTGCCAAGAAACATTCTGCTTTTGGGGTGATGGTGTTTGGGTAGCAGAAATTTCTAGCTGTGGGGAAATGCTTGTCAAGAGATAGCAAAATTTCACTGCTACTACATAGGAATACTGCAGTTATGTTTTTAGGGAGGGGGGAAAAAAGATGGAGCAATGCAACAGCAGAGGTGGTTGCTTTGATTTTGCAAGATATTGGGGTTCCTCATGGCTTGTGGTCAGACCTTAGGGAGGTCTGAATTGGGACAAGGTGGGAAATGCACTCAGCAGAGACGAGATGGAAACAATTTGCTAGAGAGGTGGCTAAGCGGGGAATGGAGGGGATGCTGTGGAGAAGAGCCAGCTTTCCCTGCCCAGCATGTTTCAGCAGCTGTGCAGCTGGTTCCCTTTCCAAAGTCTGTTTGATGGAGCGGATCTGCAGTGTGTTACCTACTAAAAAACTTGCTGAAAAGCCAAGTGAGAGCCATCACTGGGAATTTCTCCACTGCTAATAATTCTGACTGGCCTTTTTGCACACATCTGTCAGATACTAATTCTAAGTCCTGAGTCAATCAAATTTCCCAGGCACTCTCTTTTTTTTTAAGCCAGGATGTAAATGCTTTAAGGCATTTGAAATCTGCACAGCTGAGTAAAGAAAAGCCTGGGAAAACAAAAATCATAAAAATTACAAAGTGCATCCTTGCAGATGTAAAAGAAACCCGAGCGGTGGTGGTTGTTGTTGGGAGGCTGGGGTTATTGGTATTGTAAATAGAAGTGTCCATTCTAAATGAAAATGTTGATAAGCAGTTCTGTTTTCTGAGTTACATCATCTTTTTCCTGCATGCCACAATCTTCCCAGTGCTTTCAATCTGAAAAGCTCAGTGAGACGCAAGCTAGAGTTGGCTGTAACTTTGGTAAACCTGTAAGTGCATTCATCTGACTTTGCATCCTTATCTCCTGTTATCTCATTTGAGCTGAAATTTAAACAAGCTTTTTCTTGGCTGACAATTTGAAAAATTAGTGTTATTCCTACAGATGCATTTGAGTGGTTTTCTTTTGAGAGAGATACGAATGCAACTGCATACATTAAGATAACTCTTTCTAAGACCTTTGTATGAAAAGAAGCCCATTTTCTTATCTAATGAGATACCCTGTAATCATATTTTTGAAAGCAAAGTCACTCTTGTTACCTTTAAAGGAAAATTTTGCAATGTCCAAGAAGGCACAGCACAAAAGCAAAGATCCATTTTGTGGGACAAATTAAAAATCCTGTCTGTGCTGACAAATTAATCTTCTGACCAAGACTGTCATTGGGAAACAGATGGCACAGCTCTTGAATGTAGGCTTGCTTTTGCTTTTGATAAAGCACAAATATATTTTTATGCTATAATCCCTCCCTCTTTGATTTGCAAACTTGCTTCTAGGTGTTGCATCCCATCTTCCATTCTGAAAATAAAGTAGGTTGGAAAGAACAGCAGCTTTCAGACAACTAGGCTGGGTGAAGATGTGATATTTCCAGTACTGTAAAACCTTAGATTCAGAGGAGATTTTAGATCTGCTTCTCTTTGTAGGAAGGGAAGGAGAAGAAGGTTTGATAAAACAGTAAGACACAATTCTTGGTGTTTCTCCTAACAATGCACTTGGCCTCCATATTTGTCTTGGTTTTTTAGGCCTGTTTTAACGCTTGCTTAGAAGTCTGCTGGCTTTGAGAAGTGAGGACTATCTGTACCGTCAGAGTAGTGCCCAGATGGCACTGCACGCAGAAGATGTCAGCTGGTGTTCATCCTTCTCATCTCCTCAGCACTTTGTGGTGTTGCTTCTTTCCAGTAAGGGTCACTGTTACTGAAATCATGCTGTTGGATAGAGGAGGGTGAGGCTTAGTTTCAGCCTGCTTTAAAAGTCAATGTTTTCAGCATGTATTTTATGGCTCATAAAACCATCATGAATGCAAATCCAGGTGTTTCCCTAAATACTTGGAGCTCTGCATCCTCATCTGCCATGTGGAGGGTCAGATGACCTCAGTGGCATATAATGTGAGAAGAGGGACTTGGCCTCCTCTGATCATCCATGACTTGCAGGGGCTGCATAACAGCTTCTCTCCCCTACCTGCATATGCTGAGTGGAGGGGGAGCGTGCATGTGTGTGGGTGGAGGAAGAGTTTGGGCAAGGAGTGGGCGAGATAGCACAAAGGAATAGTGAGCAGAAGTCAAGCGGAGGATGCATGCTTGCTCAGCAGAGGCCGGGTGGAAGGTCTCCCTGGTGAAGCCATGCTGCAGTGGTGGATTTGACCAGCTGGGCTTTTCATAAAAGGGGTTCTTGGTGGCTGGTCATCAAGATGTGCTTCTCATCACAGCTGTCACTTTGCTCATTGGTAGTGTTTGGCTGCTTAAATTTAGGGCCAACTGTTCTTGGAACTTGAGCAGAGACAGGGAATGAAAAGTCATCAGGGATGATAAAGACCCAAAGAACAACAGACATGGGAAACCAAACTTTTTTTTTTTTTTTTCTCCAGTGCTGTAAGACAAGTGAGTTTTGAAGGAAAGCCCCATGAATGTTGTATTGCTGTTGCTTCTTCAAGATGGCTGGAACATGCATACTCATGTTGAAAATACTGCTTTACTGCAAGAAAGCTCTTGATTATTTTTTTAAACTTTGATTTGTACTGAGGAAGGTGTTAAAAATACTATGAATTTTGAATAAGCTGCAGGATTGAAATGTAAGTGTTGCAGTGCAGTTCTTGTAGTGCCCTATGGATCAGCTGGGAGAAGGTATTCAGCACATGGTCTGTATTGAGACAGGATTTCCTCTGTCTCAGGAAAATAAGATCTGTTATCTCTCTTTTTTTTTCCCTTTTTTTTTTTTTTTTCCTTTTTTTTTCCTTTTTCCCCCTGCTAGGAAAGGGAAATATATCTGGAATGCTCCCAAGTGTCAGAAGTATCTTGCCTGGCTGAAACTATTTACTGAATAAAGGAGTATTATGGCAGAATGAGTGATGTGTCTGTTGCAGGGGTTTTGTCTGTTTAATTTAAGCTGGGTTTCCAGAGGATGTTGCTAAATCTGAGCACTGTGCCTTGAAACTGCTGTTTGTATTGAGGCTGTTGTTGCATGATCGTCTAAATCCATTCTCGGACCAGTGAAGAAGGAATGAAAATCCTTTCAGTGAAACCAAGACAAATTACTGAAAAGTTAATGAGAGAGACTGTGTTTCTGTAGCTCAAATGGGCACTTGTAAGATGGTTCTAGATGGATGTTAGGGCTCCTGATTTCTTATTTTCCTTTTCATGTGGGATTGCTTATAAAAACAGCACAGACATTTAACAGCAGGTATCTCCAAAATGGCCTTGGTGACTCATTTTAAAAAGGGAAATATCTTACTTGTAGTTATTGTAAACTTGGTCTAAATACTTATTCATTTTTGGTAATCTTGGTTGTGTGAGTTCTGCAAACTCGGTAGACTATGACAGCACCTGCTTCTTTTCCTTCTTTCCCTTGGTTTTAAACCTTTCTGAAATGTCTGTAGATGGTTTATTCTGAAATTGCAGTTTGTTACTCTAATTAATTGCTTGGTTTGTTTCCCTTGAAGAATCAAACCTGAGTCAACGTCATTCATATGCAGAGAACTTCTAGATGTGTTTATTAGAGACAGAAAAACATATACATTAATATGGAAAATATAAATAGCTATTTAGCTAGTGTCTTGCCCTCTCCTTCACAGACTGGGCAAGATCAGTGCATGGGGAGAGTGATGCATACCAGGGATGTTGGCTTGCCTAGTGACACTTAGAAAGAGAGGTCCCAAAATTTATTTTTAGGCATTGCAAGTACTAGTTTCCCCAATTATTTTTCTCCCTTCTGTTCCTTTCTCCCAGTCCCTCTGCTGCAGCCGTGCGAAGGGAGGTGTTGGATGAGGACTTCAGGAGATAACTGAGCTCTCCTCTCCTGCTGAGGGAAAAACTGGAACATTGCATGACTGTTGAAAAGCACATTGTAAGATACATTTTAATTAGAGTGTATTTTGCTGCAGTGTAATTAAATATGGGTAAAAAGCTTGTGCTTAGTGGAGTAGTGTGTTTTATTGCTGTAGTTTTTTTCAGATTCTTCTCATTGTCTTGGAAGGAAAGAAGTTATATGGGAGGAAGTATGGGAGACCATAGCATTCATAGTAAGAGTCTGCGGTAATAGTTTTTTGTGAAGGCTGCTTATGAGTTTGACATGAGGCATTATCGACAGCATCTCATGCTGGAGGAATATACTTCAGTTCCAGTATTGCATGGCACTTCAAGAAGAGCACAGACAGAGTTGAGCTGACTCTGTCTTTTAGTTGAAATGAAAAGCTTTCCACTGCACAAATGCAAATTAATGGGGAGTTGAATGTTAAAGGAACATGACATTATTTTTGCTGTTGAAATTACAAACCAAGACTACCGAATCTTCTGAGATTTATATAAGCAAAGTCAAAACAGTTTCAAATATCTGATTGTTGGCTAGCTGTGTTTTGATTCAGATTTTTTACAACTTTTTTTGGTATGGCAAGTCAAAATGAAATAAATCAACTAAATGTCAAAGGTAGTAATTCTGTGCTCTCAGAAAGTCTCCTAATGACATCTTTTTGTGGATTTTCTTCTTCACGATCACTTTTTCATGAGAAAAATATTTTTACTTCTTGCTCTTTCCCGTCCCACCCACATCACAGTTTTCCACCAAACAGACATTATGGTTCCTGATGAGGTTTCTATTTGCATATGCAGTGCTGAGGAGGATCGGAGGCTTTCATGCCACCTCGTCTACTGGTGATGATATCAATTTCTTACACATAACTGGTCACACATAAATTTGAGCTTAAGTTTGCAGCAACAGTCACTCAACATTGTAAGAGATTGCTTATTTGCAACAGCTAGCTCCAGAAAATGCAACCTAGGTAGGTTCAGTGGTTTGGCACTCTCAAAAGTGAAAAATGCAGTATTGCTATTTCTGTCTCTCCCACCCTCCATGTCTGGCTGCTTAGTTTTCCAGCTCAGTTATGCTGCTACATTAGTCTCTAAAACTGTGCTGTAAACCCGATTGTTGAAATTTCCACTTGGATTTTAACAGTGGCAACTTCTCTGCTATTAGAGTTAGTAGAATGCTTCTCTCCTTAAAATTTCTCAAAGTCAAAGTTGTGATGCAGTTAATTCAGGATACATTCCTTCTATTCTGGCTCTCACTGATGTTACTATGAGGGCAGTCTCATTGGATTGGTCCCATAATTCAAGTCTTCATTTAGCTGCGGTGGTTGCCGACTTCATTTCTGTTGCAGTGGCAGGGTAGGGGTCGTTCCAAGTACATCAAAAGGGGCACAGTGATTTGGCTGTAGGGCACGAGATAATGGTTTAATAACATCACTGAAACTGGAGATATAAATCTGGAAACATAGGGAGAAAGTTAAGTTGTCCCTTCATGCTTCCCAGCTAATCAACCTAGAACTTGGATAGAAAGAGTTCATTATTTGGAACTCAGCTTAACTCCATGGCTCAGTGGCTTTTGCTTCTCTTATACTTCACATATTCTTTGCAGGTGATTTTAATGGGTGGGCTGCATTAACAGAGAGTCTGAAAAAAAAAAAGCTTCAGTATACAGAGATTCTTTCAATGGATCATGAATGGTAAATGTCAAAGTCTAAAGAATAATCCAATTAAATATCTTGAAGATCTTATTCCAATAAATGGAGTTTAATATAATAAATATTTTTAACTTAATATATTTAATAGATCTAAATATTTTAATATATTAGTATGTGTTAATTGTTGAATGCATTGTTTCCTTCATAAGCAAAGTAGATACTCAAACTCACCAAAAGAGGGCTATGAGCAACCTGATCTACTGGACATTATCCCCACCCATGGCAGGGGAGTTGGAACTAGATGAACTTTAAGGTCTCTTCCAACACAAACAATTCCGTGATTGTGGAAAAACAGATCGCATGTTGAATGTTGTCTCCTTACTGCTGGGCTGTGTATTTCTGAATGTTTGTGGGTGTAATGCCTGCTGTAGATGGGGTGAGAACTGGTGAGCTGGGCTGTGTGCCCTGCTCTGCGCCAGGGCAAGTCTCTTGCTCTGCTGGAGAAACAAGCAAGTTACCACACATGTCCTAGCTCTGGGTGGCCATTTGGCGTTCCTCCACTCCTAGTGTCTACTCTTTTTTTTTTTTTTTTTTTACAGTGCTCTTGTGTTTAAGGTATTTTGCTATTTAGTCTAGGTTTCTGAGTGCCTTTCATGTCTGAAGATTACAATACACAAATTTCTCAGTGTTGGAAACTACCACTGTGATTTGGTTTAATTTCTTTAAATCCCAGAAAGTGCTTGTTTTAGGTAGAAAGCTGGGGCAAAATCAGTATCTTTGAAACACAGGTGAATTCTTTATTTAACCTATTAGGATATTCCTGTCCAGACAATCAAGCTTATGATTCTTTAAAAACAAGTAAATCACATGAATGTGGTGAGCAGTGCTTGGCGTACTGAATGGGCAGAGGCCTCTTGCATTTGTCTCTTTCCTTTCCTGCCTTGTCGAAGGAGATCAGCTTGCAGACTATGAAATGTTGTGGCCTTCCGAAGGGTGAGCTATAAAGCTCACTAGAGGGAGAATCAGTCCTTGTCATCTCTCCCCACATAGTTTTCCACTTCCCCCAGCTATCATATTTCAAACCCCATGCCTTGGTCCAGCCCACGCACAATTTTTGTAACCAGCTTAGTCAGGGATGTGATTTCCCTTCCTACTCCTGCCTGTTACGCTTAATTTATAGCAGTAATGCCTGCTTTGAGGGAGTCACTGCAATAAAATTGTTCCTCTCCTTGTGCAGGGATACTATCTGTAGAGGCAGAGTACTTTTGTGTTGGAGTAATTACATCTTCCACAGAGTGGCTGGCCTGCTTTAAGTACAGAAGTGTAATCAGAGCAGTTTGTCTTCTCTGTTTTGACGTGGCCATGTTGAAGCATCTTGATGGTTCTCACCAGTGCCCCTGGAAGGGATGGGCTTGGGAGCATGACCACGCAGGTTCAAAAACCCGCTGTCAGCACTGTCCCAGGCTGTAGGGCATACTTATTGCATCTGGGTCTGTCTCCTTCGATGTCGGACCAGAGGCTGGTGCTGTTCTTAGTTGCAGCAGCATCTCAGCTGAAATTGAAACAGATATTCAGATTTAAAAAATAAAATATCTTCCATATTTTGGCAAGCCACGTTGTTGTTATTGTCTTTTAACATCATGAATGTCAATAGTTAACTTTTGGAATATAATATATAATTATGAAGCAAAGAGGAGCGACCTCAGTTTACATTGGCTTTTATTTTATTTGAGCTTTTGAAGAGTGCCCTTCTGTTTACGATTCAGCAGTAAAAGATGTCACTGAAACCATGCACACTGTTTTAAGTCACCCTGCAGACACTGAACTGATGCAGAACACTTCTGCCTTCAGGCACCATGATGCAGAGATCTTTCAAGCAGCTGCTTTGAGGGTAGAGGAGAGGGCTTATAATAAGAGTTGCATGAAGCACTTCAGAAACACTGCATTTTTTTCTTCCTACCTTTCCTTCCACTTTCCATTTTCCCTTGAGTTATTTACACCATGCTAGACAAAAAGTTAGACTATGGGCAATATCTTAATACTGCTGGCAACATTTATGCTTTCTATAAGGATGGTTCTGTCTTCTAAATAGAAGTCAGTAAGCAAGGGGTTTTTCTTCAGAAGGACACCTCTGCTGTCAGATCACATGGAAACAGATCCCTGTGACAGGCTGGGTCCTGCCTTTGGCCAGGTGGACCTTGCATCCTAACCTCTCTACAGCAAGCTCCCTGTCTCTGTGCTGCAGGTGTGGCTGTGGGGACCTGCCCCAGTGCAGGGAGGCCAGGGAGGAGCAGCACCTTACAGCACACCGGTTCCATCTGATGGTAAGTGATCCCAGCAGGTTTTCACCCTTCTCATTAATGTCAAGAAGCTTTTCATTTATTTTGTGGGAGTAGAATGAGATTACATTAGTTGCATGTTCTATTTATTTATTTATTTAGTTATTCCCAGAAATAGAAGTACTACATTCATTACAGAAATCTAGAATGCTTTATATGGTTTTGTTTATTCATCTTCTATGAGGACAGGCTAAGAGGGTTGGGGCTGTTCAGCCTGGTAAAGAGAATGCTCTGGGGAGACCTTATAGCAGCCTTCCAGGACCTAAAGAGGGCCTACAGGAAAGATAGGGAGAAACTCTTTAGCAGGGCCAGCTGTGAAAGGACAAGGGGTAATGGTTTTAAAATAGAAGGAAGCAGATTCAGACTGGATATAAGAAAAAATGTTTTTACAATGAGGGTGGTGTAACACTGGAACAGGTTTCCCAGAGAGGTGGTGGATGCCCCATCCCTGAAAATATTTAAGACCAGGTTAGACAGAGCTCTGAGCAACTTGATCTAGTTGAAGATGTCCCTGCTTCTTGCAGGGGGGTTGGACTAGATGAGCTTTGAAGGTCCCTTCCAACCCTAACTGTTCTATGATTCTATGGTACTATGACCTTGTGTTTAAAAAAAAAACCAACAAAAAAAACCAGCTTTAAAATTAAACTACAACTTACAGTATGACTTTTTCACTTAGTCTTTCTCCCCTTCCCCTCCCAGGAGTAACTATTAATTACAGACATGGTCTTCCTGTGATAACTTTGACACTGCCCACAAGAAGTGAACGCTGTTGGTTCACTGTTAAGCCGATGGTGACCACCGT
Source organism: Tetrax tetrax (assembly GCA_009806455.1). Lineage (NCBI taxonomy): Eukaryota > Metazoa > Chordata > Aves > Otidiformes > Otididae > Tetrax > Tetrax tetrax. The sequence continues at coordinate 90,426 of WHYT01014615.1, forward strand.
GGGGGCATTCCTGCAGGATGTGCAGAAGGAAGATAAAGGAATTGAGAAAGCAGAAGTCTTTGCAACAGGTATCTTACATTTCTGTCTTCCCTCAAAATGAACGCATTCCTTTTCAAATGAACTGTACTTGTCTCCAGAAGTATGAGTTCAGTTCTCCATTAGATTTAACATTGTTGCCATTCAGGTAGTTTTTTGAGTGCTTCTGGGGTTTATTGGTGTTTCAGATTTAATATCCGAGTCCTCTTGGAAAGACTGATCAAAAATGCAAAATTGAACATAGTACTGTAACCTTCCCTATATCCCAGTAGTGTCCTCTATTATCTTTTTCAGGTAGCTTCTCTTTGTGATACTGTCTTTAAGTGTGTCTCTTCTGGTTTCTTTGATATCTTTTTCTTTCCTTGTCCATCATGATCATTCTTGAAGACAACCAGTGGGGTTTTTGAATGTGGTGTCTGCCAGTTGTTCAGTGTTACCCAGAGCTGGAAGAATCCATTTACCTTACTACAAACTTGAACCCGTATGGAAAACTTACTAAGACCTAAGCAACCAGATGATGTGTGCAGTGATACACGTTGCACTCTGTGAAACGCAGTAATACTGTGTGCAGCTTTTTGAGACTTTGGGGAGGATTCATTCACCAGCTGAAGTACAGTACTTCAAGGCCCTTTGGTTGAAAAGAAAAAGCTATACTGATGTGGTCTTTCCTCCTTGTAGCATACTGTTTATCCCATTATTCCAAGTCTTCAGGTAATTTTCTCAAGCTCTGCTCACTGTTTTCATGCGTTTTGTCTCTTTAGTCTGCTGGTTGATAAAAGCTAACAGTTAGTCAAACTGTTTTTTCATTTTATTTCCAAGACAACTTTGTTTGTATTTTGGCGGTGCTTTGTAGTTTTTCCACAGCAGTTCTGAATAGTCTTGCAACTCCTTTCCTGGTCCTAGAGAAGGACTCAGTCTCAAAAGTAGAACTGAGACGTAGTTTTCTTGTCTGAATCTGGTAGAATAGGTACTTGAATTTGGCTAACTAAAAGCATCTATTTCTTCCCTTCCCCTCTTATCCCCCTAGAATAGTAGAATTATAGAATCGTTTCGGTTGTAAAAAAATCTTTAATATCATCAAGTCCAATCATTAACTTAGCACACCACTAAACCATTTCCCTAAGCACCATATCTACACCTCTTTTAAATATCACCAGGGATGGGGACTCAACCACTTCTCTGGGCAGCCTGTTCCAATGCTTGACAACCTTTCAGTGAATATTTTTTCCTAATATCCGATCTAGACCTCCCCTGATTCAACTTGAGGCCATTTCCTCTCGTCCTGCCCCTTGTTACTTGGGAGAAGAGACCAACATCCATCTCACTACAACCTCCTCTCAGGTAGTTGAAGAGAACAATGAGGTCTCCCCTCAGCCTCCTTTTCTCCAGACTGAACAATCCCAGTTCCCTCAGCCACTCCTCACAAGACTTGTGCTCCAAACCCTTCACCAACTTCATTGCCCTCCTCTGGACATGCTCCAGCACCTCGATGTCTTTCTTGTACTGAGGGGCCCAAAACTGAACACAATATTCGAGGTGCAGCCTCACCAGTGCTGAGTATGGGGGCATTATCACTTCCCTGGTCCTGCTGGCTAGGGAAGTGATCAAGTGACCAACACTCCCAGATCCTTTTCTGCTGGGCAGCTTTCCAGGTGCTCTTCCGCAAGCCTATAGTGTTGCATGGGGTTTTTGTGACGCAAGTGCAGGACCTGGTACTTGGCCTTGTTGAATCCCACGCAATTCATTTCAGCCCATCCATCCAGCCTATCCAGATCCCTCTGCAAAGCCTTCCTGCCCTCAAGCAGATTGTCACTCCTGCCCAGCTTGGTGGTGTTCTGCAAACTCACTGAGGGTGCACTCGATCCCCTCATCCAGATCATTGATAAAGAGACTAAACAGAACTGGCCCCAGCACTGAGCTCTGGGAACACCACTTGTGACTGGCCGCCAACTGGATTTAACTCCACTCACCACAACTCTCTGGGCCTGGACATCCAGCCAGTTTTTTACCCAGCAAAGAGTACACCCGTCCAAGCCATGGGCAGCCAGTTTCTCCAGGAGAATGCTGTGGGAAACTGTGTCAAAGGCTTTACTAAAGTCTAGGTAAACAACATCTGCAGCCTTTCCCCCATCCACTAAGCAGGTCACCTTGTGATAGAAGGAGCTCTACCCCATAGAGCAATATATTTATACTTTCTAGAGCAATGGAGATTGTGATCTGTGTGGATCCCAGTGTGTGCATGAGCTTCATGAACACAGGAACATTGGGGTTGTTTGTTTTGTTTTTTGTTTTTGGGGTTTTTTTTAATGCTATGTCTGCTAGGCAGAAAAGGTAGAAAATTCTCTTGAGAAAGTAAATTTTGCAAGAGACTCTTGTATCTTCAGAAGCCACTGTAACAAATGGTTGTTGTCAGCAGTTTGTATTCCCCTTAACATGGAAGTTTTCCCTAGAAAAGATTTTTTAGTGGGGAGGGGCAGGGCTAGCCAAAAACATGCACCAGCAAACAGTCAACCTCTGAGTACTGCTATCTGTGCAGAGACATCCGTGACAGAGATATTTGTGATTCATTGCTGAATTCCATTCTTCAGTGGTATGTCTGCAAAAGCTAACTACTCATTCTGCTTCAATGCAAATATCGGTCAATTGTGAAACATAAGGTAATTTCTACAAGAAACCTAGAAGTCTGGCATTTTTGGCATGGACCGGCAGCAGGTTCCAAAGTGGAAAGGAATTTGGGTCGTTTTCACGTCATCTCATCTGTTTAACACTGCCCTCCCCACTTTGAAATAGAAACATGGTCCACTTTGATTAAAACAATGACTGTTAAACAGTTCTCTGCTCTGTATTTTTCAAATGCTGGGTAATTGTAGTGTTAGAGAACAGCTTAGATGTTTAATTTATTAGGAAACTGATACTGGAAGGAGAAACTATTGGTCAAGTACTGAGTGTTGAATTTAAACATTTATTATTAAAGAAAAATTATGAAGCCCTGATTTAGTGCAGTCACTTCTTCTGTGTCATTTAGCCATTAAATGAAAGCCAACCTTTAATTGAAAGCATTAGTGCTATGTATGATGACCCACTTTCTTTTTCTGTGGATTTGATTTTGGTCCTGCAAAACTTCTGTAGACAAAAAATGGCCCTTAGTCCACATTTGAACACTTGTGCTTAGGTATAGGAAGGAAAGCAGCCTTTTGCTGAAAGCCTGTGTGAAATTTTCTAAGACAAAACACCTCCCTTCCCCTGAAACTTTTCTGCTTTTCAGTTATTAAAGGTTGGACAGGTTAATAAATTGGTGTTTTATCAGATCCAGAACAAAAAGCCTGTCTGGTACTTCTTTTGAAAAGCATTTTTTTCCTTAAATGTCACTTTATAAATGTCACCTTAATAATATAAATGCAAATGAGCTTTGATGTTCTATTACACTGTGGAAAAGAAAAAAAAAAAGAAAGAAAAAAAGAAAGGAGTGGATGGGCACATTAAAATTTCAGATTTTGGATTGAAAGTGGATTGCAGGTTTGCTTTGCTACCCACAGAGAGTGGGTCGGGGAGCCAGCTGGTGTGTTAGCTCATGGGGTTCAGTAGTTTCAGCCTCAGCAGATGGGGCCTGAGAACAGAGTTCCAGTGAATAAATAATTGCAGGTGTGGAGTGCCTTTCTGTAGTGGGCATGTGGGGACAGATGGAGGACCTGGGGCAGTAGCACTGTGACAAATATTTACATTCAAAAACATTTACAAATGTTTTTTCAAATTCAAAAATATTTACATTTTGTAGCCTGATCATTATTCATCTCAGCAGTAAAGCTGCTGTTTGCTGCTGCTGCCCACCCCTTGGCAGGGGCAGGGGAAGATGCCTGGTTTTTTATTCATAGGAAATGAAGGCCAGGTCAAACAGCTACCATGGAGCAGCTGCTTTGTGGCTTTTGAACCCTCCATGCCACAGCAATGTGTCCAGCAGCAATGGTGTGCAGCTCCGGGGGTTCTTGGGCCACCTGAACCCCCTGTGTGGGCTGGTTTTACTGCATGGCTCTGGGATCTGCTGGACTTGGGCCAGTGAAAGCTCCGAGGATCCAGCATTACATGTTGCTGCTAACCACTCTGGGAGCTCCTTTTCAGTGTCTTCAGCTCGCTGTGGGATGTGATGTGTTGCCTTGTGTCTTAGCTGCGGTGAGGTGTGGTGGATGGTGAAATGGAGACATGAAAGCCAGCAGGCAGAAAGAATAGTGATATACTGAAGAAAAGAATTTATTTACAAACTTCAAGCCCCTTTAAACAGGGAAACAAAAAGCAGAGATGGGACAAAACAGATCTTTTACATTTCAGCAGAGATTTTAGATTACATCTGCCTTTGCATATTGAATGTAAAATAGAATCATAGAAGAGTTAGGGTTGGAAGGGACCTTCAAAGCTCATCTAGTCCAACCCCCCTGCAAGGAGCAGGGACATCTCCAACCAGATCAGGTAGCTCAGAGACCCGTCCAACCTGGCCTTGAATGTTTCCAGGTATGGGACATCAAGAACCTGTTCTGGTGTTCTACCACACTCACTGTAAAAAATTTTTACCTAATATGTAATCTGAATCTAAAGGAACATAGGAAGGAATCCATTTCTCATCTGGATGCAGCTATTTTTCCTGTTGTTCAGGAAATCAGCAATGTTGCCACAGTACTAATCTTGCAAGATCTGCTGTGTTAAGAATGCCCTGGGAAGAGCTGCAGTGTGTCCATGCTGTTGGATGAGAGCCCCTTCATATATTGAAGTTGTGGTCTGTCTACCAGTGCAAATCTTTTCTAAGCCCTAGGCAGACACAGATACTGCCTATTTGGTGAAAGGGCCTTTGGCAAAGAAAAATGGTAGAGAGGGAATGAAAAGAAGGAATAAATATAAAAGCAGGATAAAATCTTCAACAACCAGCTTTCCTGATTGAATATCACCATTGCCCCCTTGTCTCTAATTTTAAGTCACTGAAAAAAAATTTTTTTTTCCTCTCTGTTGCTGATGGGGTAGCATTCATGTACATTTTTGCATAAAAAAGAAAAGTAGAAAAGGGTTCTCCAGAGCTTTTTAGGCTAATGCCTCTCTGGCTCCTGGTCTGCCTTCTCCTAGACAGTCTAGCTATCTACTTTTTAACTCCCATTACAACTGATACTGAAACAGAGTGATTGCAAGTACCACTAACAAAAATCTGAACATCGCTACTCACAAGAATTGCTCCTTTTGACTAGAAGGGCTTGTTTAAAGAAATACATAAATCTATAACTGAACATGAAGCTTTGAAGGTCTCTTAATTTCCCAAAATGCTTTGTCCTAGTGAAGATGCAAACTTGCATGTGGATGGAGAAACAAAAGTGCAGATCTTTATGTTGCCATTTGTTACTGGTTTATGCAAGACTTTTTTTTTTCTGCCCTCCCCTTGCCAGTGGGTCAATACTAGTCATAATTGTAACACAAGGAAATGCAAGTCTGCTCATACTAGTGGTAAGTCTGAATGACATTGCCAGAGAATGGATTCAGATACACACTCCGCGTTGATGTGTACCTCCTTACTTTTTAGTATCAGTTACCAATTTTACCAGAAGTACAGTTCCCTTCCAAACATTATTAATAAAGAACTCTAGCACTTTCCAAAGGGATATCAGCTAATGTTTAAGATTCCATATGATAAATGATTTAGAACTTAAATCTTTCTTCTGCAGATGGTAGCAAGGTCTCTGATGCAACCTTGATGGAGATCTTACTGATGAATGACTTTAAGCTTGTTATCAACAACACAGCATACAGTGTGTCACCTCCTGTGAAAGGTAAGAGCGATGCTTAATAACTCTGATTATCTTACTTCACCTAGTGAAGGGCATAGCAGGTCTCAGAAAAGTGGCACCTGTCTGGAGAAAGGAATTTATCTTTTTTTTACCACTGGATAGTCCTGCTTTTAAGGGTTGGAGGTAGGGAGAGAATGAAGAAGGGTAGGTTCTTGAAATGTTTTATATGACATTTTCTTTTCAGATAAGCTGAGTAGTGAGCATGCTGCTGAAATGGAAGACATCAAATCCTTGGTTCACAGGCTGTTTGTGGCTCTGCATTTAGAAGATCACCAGATCAGGAAAGAGAGAGAATTGCTACGGAAACTGGACCATCTGAAAGAAGAGCTGCTGCCTCTTGAACAGGTTGGAAAGTGGGGTTGCTTTTTTTTTTTTTTTTTTTTTTTAAACTCAAAAGCGTTTCCTTTCATCAAGAGTAAGTCCTGTGATAGAAAAAAAATCAGCATGAATGGCTAGGGTGTGTCTGGTTTGTTTGCTACACAAATGAGGGTCAATTCAAATATAATTCAAATTATTTTCAGTTCAGTTCTTTTCCCTCCTGTTATGCACATGCCCTGGGTGGAAACCACAACACCAGGAGAAAGCTGTCGTGAACAAGCCTCAGCATGGCTAGTATTGGGATTGAAAGTCCTCTTAGTCACCTGTTGCTATGAGCAAATACACATTACAGAAGAAGCAGTAATGAGGTGGAAATAATCTGTGGCTTAGGCTAGGGTTTTCTGTATCACCAAGGCAGCAAGGCAAATTGCTTGAACTAATGGTTGCCATAATCCACAAAGGGAAGGTATGTTGATCTAGGGCAGGCTAAGCTAATGCAGCAGAGGTTAAGGAAGCCAGAAATAGCCTGACCAAGTGGACAAACTTTTCCTTCGCTTCAGATGTGCTTTGTGAGGACCAGCCTCAGTGTTAACCAGAGCTGCCTGGTAATGGAAATCCAGTAGGCAAAAATCCCTAGTAGTGGGAAGGGGAGATTACAAGCAGCATTTCTTGGTGCACAACAGCCAAGAAATCTGCTTGCCCTTGAATTTCAGTCCTTTTCTTTCTTGGCAGGGTAAGTCAATAAGAGAAATCAGTAAAAGATCCTGAAACAGAATTGAGGAGCCACTCATCAGTTGCTCATCGATCTATATTTCTTTTCCTTAGATGAAAGCCAGAATCATGCACAGTGCAGAGGCAAAGACCTCCAGGCTTCTGTGGGTTGGCTTAGCTCTGATGTCAACACAAGGGGGAGCACTGGCATGGCTCACGTGGTGGGTCTATTCGTGGGACATCATGGAGCCAGTCACATACTTCATCACTTATGGGAGTGCCATGGCTTTCTATGCCTACTTTGTTCTTACTAAACAGGTAAGTCCTCATTTTGTAAATGTCTGGAGTATTGTAAAGGAGGAAAACTGACTCTGAAAATCACAATGTTTGGGCTCTGATGAAAATATAATTCAGTAAGTAGCCTTGCCATTAGATAGGGACTTGTTTGATCCCTAATAGGGCTGGATATGAACATTACATTATCTGAAGTCAAGCCAGGTACTGTTACACATGAATGCAGACCAGCTGCTGAGCAGAACTGTTATCTGTAAGATTTCATAACTTAGGGAATGAAAAGTGATGAAAGAAGTATCTCCTTTCATTTTAAATTTTTGCAGATCACTTTGAATAGTAAACGGCACCTCAGTCATTGCTGTAAAAGACAGCAGCTAGTAGTGCTGTGAACAGTGCCTTACAGCGGGCCAGGAAGCAAATCACTGAACAGTAGCTTTTATTTGCTGGAGTTTACATATAAATGGTGCAGTGCCAAACAGTTTGGAAATCTGGCAGTTGCATTATTGAAATATGCCTAATTTAGTGCCTGAAAAAATGTTATTGCTTTGTTCTTCATGATCTGGCTGCTTTTGCTTGACTTTGAGTGAATAGAAGTAAATCTAGGCAGCTAACTGGGGCAGGAAACAGGCTTTATTTGGAAGAAAAAATTTTTGCTGAGTGACAAAAAATCATCTTAACTGATCTGCACAATACAGACCTGTCCTGAAATCCTGTAAGACCTCGAGGAATGTTGTTTTTTTGGTTTTTTTTCTGTTTTAGCTCTGTACTTTACTCCCAAAGTAGACATCTCAATGTCGAACTTTCTGTGATGCAAAACTCTTTTTGTAATGGAGGTATGTGGAAGGGTAGCCAACACTTCCTTCCATAATACCAATGGATCTATAGACCTCCTGAGACGTCAGGTTCCTTTAGTGAAAAGGGGAGATGTGCCTTTTTATGAACAGCTGGCTCTGAATGCGAGTTTTACTCCTCACTGATTTTTAAGAAGAGCTAAGGCCTATATGAGTAGATAAAGAGATTATTAGTTGGCTTTTTTGAACAGCTGCTGGCACCATTGCTTGAGACTTTCAAATAAGTCTTTGAGAAATAGTAGTTAAACTTTCTCTGACTCCTTAGAAGTCATGTCCATTGACTCAGGTGGCTCCAGTCATGAAAATCATGCTATGACTTTATTATGATTGAAAATTCCTTTAGATGTGATAGAAATGGTCCCTACCATGTGTTTAAAAGGGTGACCTTATGTGACCTGTAAGGGCATAACTTCATATGTGGCCTCTTAACACAATATGTGTGTGTGTTGACCTAGATGAATCTTCCTGAAACAGGCTGAACTTCTATTGAAAACTCATTTGTGCAGATAATCTGACCTCTACACAGTTTTCTTGCTAACCCTTGCTTTCTTCACCAGGACTACATTTACCCAGACGCTAAAGACAGGCAGTTCCTCCACTACTTCTATCGGAAATCCAAAACCCAGCATTTTAACGTGGAACGATATAACAAACTCAAAGATGACCTAGCAGAGGTATTTAAATACAGTCCTTAACCCAGAGGCTACCTCACGGTTTAAGACTTTTTCAGTAAACTCTCAGCTAACAAAAAATTGACCTCAAGGTTTGTTACTTACATTCAAAACAGTGTATTGCTTATCAGCCAGTTTGAGCTGTTTAAATAACCATACAATGTTTGCCATTGATGTAAAAAGTCCTTCAGTAAGCCATCAGAAAGGGAGACCTTCATAAATCTAACTTAAAACAAATAAGTCAGTTTATCAGCCTTACACATCAATTTTTTGCATATTCAAATATGTTGCATTTTCGGCCATTTTAATATAATAAGGCTGCATGGCCTTTGGAGACAGTGTGTTTGCTGCACTGCTGTGGTAACAGTTTTCTTTCCTTGAAAGGAAACTGTCTTGCAGAGTTCAGCATTTGACAACTTAATCCTATACCTCAAGTAAAATGCTCAGTTCGCCATCCAGTCACCTGTATTGTCTAAAAGGTGCTGGTGTGTGCCTGCGAGAAACTTTTGTTATCTTCATGAAAAAATCTAGGAGATCCCGCTCCTCAATTCTTACTCCCCTGTTCCATCTCCCCAGCCCTGTGTTCAATATCTCATAAAAGAAAGTAGAAACTACTCCTAATTTTAGTTCAAGATCTGTGGTTCAGGGTATCCTTTCATGAGCCACATTTGGCATAAGGCTAGTTTGATGCTTTTTCAGTAGTCTTTGAGTGTGAATTTTGTAATTGTAATTTCAGGAAAATAATACTTTGGGGTGTGGGTGAGTGGGTGATCAGACACAGCACGTGCTTCTCTGGAGACTGGCTGAGTGACCTGAGCAGGTCTGTAAATGTTCAGTGTCCTCCATCTGATTAGCTTGGTTTCTTACATAAGACCAGTACCTTCTGAGAAAGGCAAGATACTGGATATGTGAAAGAGGAGGAGAGCACACTGGGCTGCAGAAGGATGAATTCTCACTCTTTCTTGCCCTGGCAGGCAGAAGAATCCCTGAGGCGTCTGCGCCAACCTCTGCACCTGAGGCTTCCAATCCAGGAGATCAGTGACAAGGACTGACTTTGCTTTTGTATGTATTAGAATTGCCCTTTCAAAGCTGATACCAACATTTAGTTACTGTATAGAAACTGGATATTTTTGACCACTACTGTTTTGAAAGTTGCAATAAATATCTACAAAAATGATATGATCACTTGATGGGTTAGGTTGTTGGGTTTTTTCTTGGTTTTTTTTTTTAATACTGTCAAGAAGCTGCTGAAGCAAAGTTCTTCAAGGTATTTGTCAAATCTTGTTAGTAAAATGGAGGCATTCTGCCTAGTGGTAAAATGACAGGGATGATGTATAGAACAAGGGCTGTCCTTTTAGGACTATTTACTATTGCACAGCAGTAGCCCATAGAATAATTTTCTGCATTGAGTAGTAAGGATTTTTTTTCCTGAAATTAGTGTTTTCCTTTCCCTAGCTCTGTGCTTTGATTCTGATATAACACCATTGGTGGAAGTTAGACTTGCATTGCAAGTAAGCTTTTTTTAGTAAATATTGCTGAGAAAGTAAGATATATCAAACTTTTACTGGAAAATCATTTATGTTTCACTGTTGCATTTTATTGAAAGACTTTATCAAAACATTCAAATTTATACATTCATGATTTATACAAAGCTTAAAAGTAGCCATAAGATTTAACAGTTGTGACTCATAACATAGTATATGGAAAGACTTAACTAAACCAGAGACAATAAATCAATTATTTTATACCCAGGAAAGCGTATTAAGACACTTTTTCAGCTTGAGTTCCCCATTGTCCCCGAGAGTTAAGCATATGCACCAATAATGTAAAAATTAAAAAAAAAAACCCCACAAATATTCGCTTCTATCTGGTAAGTATCATTTGAAGTAGTAATGCTGCAGTAGTAACAATCCTATGTTGAGACATCCTGTGGTGACAAAGCACTATCGCTTTTATATGCACCATGACAGTGTATGGCTGATCTCCTCTGGGGCCAAGGGGAGGAAGAGGCTGATCCAACACCAAGGCCTGAAGTATGAAGGTTTGCATATGTTGTATTTTGCAGAGCTGCCTAGAGATGTCCAGCACTTGTAAGTGAGCCTGAAACCTTGAAGTGATTTGCTTTAGCTTTAGAGATACGTACAAGGTGAGCTTACCCAAAGTCACGCTAAGCTAGCTGTACGTGTTCTCATTTCACTACTGCTTGCTTTTCTCCTAAGGATGCAAAGCACCAGCAAGCTTTAATTGTGCCTCAAACGTAAATGATGTGCAAGCAAAAAGATGACTTCTATCTATATTAATGCTACAGGTGTACCCAAGGAATTAAGTTCCTTTTTAGTGCTGAGAGAAAATTTAAAAAATGTCTAAAAAGCTATAAATCCACAAAAATAGAGAGGTGGATACTGCTGTCCACAGATTTAAAAAGATGTCCTGCAAACATATTCCCTGTAAACCATGCTCTTGGAGCAAGAAAAGCTAATCTAATGCAACATTTGAAATGTTTTGGAAATAGTAAAATGTGCCATAGTTAGGAATCAAACAAAAAACTTTTAAGAAAAAAAGGAATCTAGAGTACTACTTGCAATAAAATCTGAGCACCTCTTAATAGTTTTGCACCAGTCACCTTTTCCCAAGTTCCCTGAGATGAACAGAGCTGTAATACGAGCTTTAAAACTACTTTAAGATTTTAGAAACTATTATATATACAAACTATAATGTTTGATCTCGGCGGTTTTGCAAACAATCTTGTAGAATATTAGTCTCCTGAACTAAGGTGGTGTAGTTTTCACTTCTGCATGGAGTATTAGTTAATGGTTGTCATTGTTAAATAACAATCTACTTAGATTTTGGATGAAAATACAATTTTTTAGTTAACATTGAGGCAAAGCAGGGAATCTGTTTTTTCCCTATAGCATTAATGTCTCTGCATATATCCACTTTGCGATGAGATACTTTCCTGTTAACGACAGTAAGAAGTTCTGTGAACTCCAAGGAAGAGCCGTACTTCCTAAGTGCCTCACACAAATCTTGAATGTACCAGGAGCCATTTACAGTTTCACGATGAGAAAAGTAACCTGTTGTAGAACAGGAACATAAAATTATATCCAAATGTACGTAGTGATACCACTTCAAAAATATTCATGAGTTACTCCTTGCTAGCTATATCCGTAAGGGATTACTAACGGGTATAACTCTTATTCATCAATTACATAATTTCTCTGGAAACTGTAGATGGGAAATGGCTTTGAGATCACTTATAGTCCTCAGCCAAGAGAAGCATGGTGCAGGGACCAATAGCTTACAGGATTGTATCTGCACATTACAAGAGAGCAGATGAGACTGAGGAGAAGATACATGGAGGACCAGAGAGAACAGACACGTAGTGCAAGAAAATTTGTAAGTCACCAGAAATACTGGAAAAGAGGGGAATGCTTGCTGTCAGCAGACAGCTCAGCAGCAAGATTATGATGAGAATGTTTCTGCTTGACAAATTAACTGCAACCTTGATGGTTTACTTTCACTTTTTCCGTAACATGTTAGGCTCTTTCCCAGACGAGATGTCACTTATCAGACATGCTGAGATGACCTGGATCTGTACTTATTATTTTGACTGCAAAGTGAAGAATTGTTCAAGCTTGTTACAGTGAAGTATCAGACACCAGATGTAAAATATTAGGACCTACCTTGTGCCACAGAGTAGCACATGATAAAGTCTGCACCAGCAGGCAGGGTGTAGACACCAGCTGCATCCACTTCAGTCTCATTGACAATGGATACATTGCTGCCATCTATTGAATCCTGAACAATAACTGGATCGTCATGTTTATCACCTCGACATGCCTGTTGGTGAGAAGTATTGTTATGCTTTCATCTCTGCCAAGCTCACCTATGTTAATATGATACTTCTGACACTAACCAGAGGTGACTTCTGTTCGGTTAGGTGTTCCGCATTACTATGAGTCTGGATTCACAAAGACTCATTTACTTCTCTGTCAATTAAAATATTGGTGATCAAGTCCATTGAAAGCTCTGATATGATCACAGAATTGCTGATTGGAAGGGAGCTCTAGAGATCACCTAGTCCAATCAAGCAACAGCAGGTTGTCCACGACTATGTCCAATCAGCTTTTGAGTATTTTCACAGACGGAGACTACACAACCTCTCTGGGTGACCTCTTCCAGTGTTTGACCACTCTCACAGTAAAAAGGTGTTTTCCTGTCCTGTGTTGAGATAGAATTTTATGTTTTAATTTGTGCCAGTTGCCTCTCGACTGGGCACCACTGAGAAAAGCCTGGCTCCCTCTTCTTTATTCCCTTCCACCAGGTGTTTCTAACATTGGTAAGATTTTCCTGAGCCATCTCCTCCAAGCTGAACAGTCCCAGCCTTTCCTCATATGGGAGATGCTCCAGTCCCCACCATTGTAGCCCTCTGCAGGACTCGTTGCAGTAAGTCCATATCTTTCTTGTACTGGGGAACCCAGAACTGGACACAATACTTCAGATGCAGCCTTGCCAGTGCTGAGTAGAGAGGAAGAATCGCATCCCTCTGGCCTGTTGGCAAGGCAGCACTGAATAAATGCTCCAAAGCACAGCCATCATTATATGCTGTTACACTTTTGCTCTTAGTTCAGTCTCAAATGTGTTAGTTAAGGGAGGGTTTTTTTTGTGACAAGCCAGTAAGTGAGCCCAGTATTGTCAATGTTGCAGAAAGGCTATACATGGACAATAGAAAGGTAAGAACATACTCAAAAGATACAAAGTAGGTAAGGAGAATTAGTTAAGAACTATCTCTAAAGAAAGAAATGTGAAAATCTTCTTTAATTCACAGTGATGAAGTTCCATACTTGGTGTCTCCTCTGATTTCCAAAGGTAAATCCTATGCCAATTGTGCTGTAAAAGAACTCAGTTGATGAACTGAACCAAGTTAATTTGTTTTTTGATGAGTATGTATTGTAAATATTTGCAAATATTACTTAGAATTTAAAATTGAAATATGTAAATATTTTTCCATCTTTGGTACCTGATTTAAAAAAAAAAAAAAAAAAAATCAAACCTCAGTGAGTCCTAATGAAAGATGAATTAACAATGCACTGATTCTTGCACTGGCCTTCTGCCTAAGGAAGCTTTCCTTTGAAAAAAAGGTAACTCTTATAATTACTCTATAAACTACTACAGTAACAATCTACTGAAGGCCAGGTTCTCATTTGAATTTGCTAACTGTAATCTGGACAAAGATGGGATAAAGCCCTGTGTAACTTAGTTTGGCCCTGTAAGTGACCCTGCTCTGAACAGGAGGCTGGACCACAGACCTCCTGAGGTTCCTTCCAACTTCCATTACCCCGTGAACCAATGAGTGAAGCAGGAGGTTACATATGGGCTTTATTTGACCACTTAGCACAAGCAGAATTTCTGAGACAGTAAAACCTTAAATTGATTCTTAACTCTACAGAGGTGCCAAGTAGTGGTCATGGACAGAAAAGAAACAGAACAAAAAAAAAAGAAAAACAGAAAAAACTTCACCACCACGACCAAAACTGACCAAATAAAAAAAAAACCACAAAAAACAACTTCTGTAAGGTTCAAGTAAAGGGACTTGCCTGAAAGGAAACAGTGGAAGTAAGGAGTTTTCATAGCCTTCTACAGCCTAGCCTAAGGCTGTGAGATGTGAACAGCAGGAACTGAGCTGAGGCTGTACACAACTTTCTCAAAACAAAAAATGATACTGTCTTGTCTGTCATTAAATATACACCGACAGTCAATCCAATAAGGGCTTCATTTGGGTTGCTCTTCATAAAATTACTTCTTTTTAAATACAGTTAGAATCATAATGTGGGATAGAGTGCACCCTCAGCAAGTTCGCCGATGACACCAAGCTGTGTGGTGCCGTCGACACGCTGGAAGGGAGGGATGCCATCCAGAGGGATCTTGACAGGCTGGAGAGGTGGGCCCATGCCAACCTCATGAAGTTCAACCAGGCCAAGTGCAAGGTCCTGCACCTGGGTCATGGCAATCCCACACACAAATACAGGCTGGGCGAAGAATGGATTGAGAGCAGCCCTGAGGAGAAGGACTTGGGAGTGCTGGTGGACGAGAGGCTCAACATGAGCCGGCAATGCGCCCTTGCAGCCCAGAAGGCCGACCGCATTCTGGGTTGCATCAAGAGGATGGGCTGCATCAAAGCCAGCAGGTTGAGGGAGGTGATTGTCCCCCTCTACTCTGCCTTGGTGAGACCCCACCTGAAGTACTGTGTCCAGTTCTGGAGTTCCCAACATAAGAAGGACATGGACCAGTTGGAGATGGTCCAGAGGAGGGCCACCAAGATGATCAGAGGGCTGGAGCACCTCTCCTATGAGGCCAGGCTGAGAGAGTTGGGGCTGTTCAGCCTGGAGAAGAGGAGGCTCCGGGGAGACCTGATAGCGGTCTTCCAATACCTCAAGGGGGCTTACAGGAAAGATGGGGAGAGGCTGTTCAGTAGGGCCTGTTGTGATAGGACAAGGGGTAATGGGTTTAAATTAGAAGGAGGTAGGTTTAGATTAGATATTAGAAAAAAATTTTTACAATGAGAGTTGTAGAGCACTGGAACAGGTTTCCCAGAGAGGTGGTGGATGCCCCATCCCTGAAAACGTTCAAGGCCAGGCTGGATGAGGCTCTGAGCAACCTGATCTAGTCAGGGATGTCCCTGCTTCTTGCAGGGGGGTTGGACTAGATGACCTTTGAAGGTCCCTTCCAACTCTAGCCATTCTATGATTCTATGATAATATTAACACTTATGTACATAAAGATTTTTTTTTTTTTAAATATAAGAATCCTTGTCTGAAATGCCTTTAAAGAACAGTTTTCCATACTTTCTTTCCTAAAGATGCAAAAACTTCCCCTTCTGTAAAACTGACATAGGTCAGTGTTAACTCCACTCAATTCAGAAACAGACATCTTACCTGAATGATAAATATCTTCGGTTTTCCTGCCAGACTCTGGCACTTGTCTCCTCTGAACATGTCTGTGATTGTCTCAATCTTGATTTGGGCATCATATGCATAAACATGATCATTCTCGCCATGACTCAGGAACACACAAACAAAGCAGTCAGCAGTGCTGTGGTCATCCATAGAGGCTGAAATAGTCATGTGGTGTTTAGATGAGCAAACAGTGATTATCAGGTTTAAAAAACACTGTACATTTGTATCATATAATTTAACCTCCAATCAGTTCTTTTTCAGATGAACCCTATTTTCAGATAGTGTAACACTGCACAGATTTGAAGGTGCAGTGATTCAGCACTGCATAAGGTAAGGGCCACGACAAGTAAAATGAAGGTTATTAACTTCTCCCAGCTACAGACACTTTCTTTCAGCTCTTAGCGACTTCATAAGTTCTCTCCGCAGAAACTTCACTTACATTGCAATAAAATAATGTGAAGTCTAACCCTTAAGTCCTTCTAATGTTAAACAACTCCCTTGTGTACATGGAAGGAAAGATATATGGAAATGTGTTACAAATAGTTAGACATAACCAATAAGTAGTCTCCTACCTTCATAAATTTTCTGCAGCACATCTTCTGCTTTCAAATCATCAAAATGTCTGACTTCAAATCCAAGGTCTGTCAAGCTATTGTTAAAACACATCAGTTTGAGTAAAAATCTTGCTCAAATTATATGTCAGTTGCTACCAACTCATTTTTTTTCCTGTGAGAGAATGAATATTCATGTTTATGCATTATTTATGAAAAAACTACTAAACTTGATTTTGAACTCAAACTGGTGTCAAGTGCAGGTGTAATACCTGAGGTTATTTAAAAGAGTTTGTCCTAAGAGAGGTCTGGACACAATGAAATTATAGGACTTGTGCCAGCCATTTCTATGGCTCAAAGGACTATGCCTTGAAGCTTTTTTATTATGGCTTTCTTTTTCAACATTGCATAAATGCTGATGCGTGCAAAATCTTGTGTTCTACAAAAGATTCTTCTTACATTTAAATGTAAGATTTAGGTAACTGCTTATTTGACCATTATTTCTGAAGTTTAGCTTTTTCAGCTTGAGTAGTGAAACCAAGTTTCTTACCTGCGTTTCAGATTGTTTCTGTCTGCAAGAGTCCCACGTCTGTCTGGCAACCTCAAATGCCAAAAAAAGTGCTCGTGATTGAAGATTAATGCAACTCCTCTTCTTTGATGGTTCATTTTGTATTGCAGTGCAGGATCAAGTGTTTGTCTGTTGCCAGAAACAGAAAACATTCTTGATAAATGAGTTAATGGCTAATTGAGTTCCCTTCCTGTATTGCTACTAGCTGAGATTTTTTTTAATTGACTAGAGACTTTGAGGATCCAATTTCAGAAGACAAGACCTCAAAATGTGCAATATTTTAGAAAGAGCCTAAATTGCTATGTCTTTTCAAAAAGCTTAGGCATGTTAAGCAACTTGGTAAAAACAAGCGTTGAGTGTGTACTAGGCTCTATTAGGTAAGTTGAACAGTTTCTCTACAACATATTTGTGTTTTCTCTTGCCAGAAGGCTGTCTCATTAGTAACAGAAGGGCATGTAACAGTGCACTTTGGACTTGGCTCCAATTCTGTCATGTGTTTAGCTAAATATTTTAACATAATTGGATAGTGCATGTATACTTATTTGGAATTGTAGCTGTCTGAGATTTGCTTCAAGTTCTTCTAACTAAACCAAGCACTGCATCATAACCAGTAGACTATAAACTGGTGATGAGGTGGTATGCATAGTGTATGTGGAAAAGGAGAACTAATTTGTATTATTTATCCTAACAAAATGAAAGCTGAGACAATACAACCATTCATCTAAGTTTTTAGCAACCAGCCACCAAAAATCCTAAAGCTGAAGGACAATATTGTTCTAAAGGACAGAACAAATGACTGACCCGGCTTCTAAGTAGAGGACTTTAAACTATCATGGCAACAAATGTGTGGAGTACCTGTGTGTTTGGAGTAGCATTCAGCAATTTTACTGTTTTATGATCAAAACACAGCATAGAAGTCTGTGATAGCACACTATGGACTGCACACTTGGACCCAAAAGATTGTTTCCAAGTGTTGGCACGGCTGTTCTTCAAGAGATAAAGCAATCTTACTGCTTTTGTAGACAGAGGTATCAGTGCAGGGAATATAAACTAAGGCACTTCTGGCAATAGCCAAGGCCAGTGCTATAGATGTACAGAATGACAGTCCAGATCATGCTGCTCTGGGACTGGGTCTAGTCAGAACCATAATTTTTGGCATGTTACTGGTTTTTTTTTTTCCTGTATAGAACGTTAAGTTTTGGTGTAATTGGTTGAAAAAATTGTTTAAAATATTTGCCTGCATTCGTTACTCAAAGGTCACTGTTTAATCAGCAAAATGCTTTTGCTTCGCTACAAAATGACCAAAGTTGTCTCTAAACCATTGCTGCTTCTCCACTTTATTATGGGCAGCTCCTTAATAAAACATCTTTTTGTAATGTCTGCGTAAGAATTCAAACTGTTCAAAGTCTGGGGGTTTCTACAATGTTGGCTGGATAACCAGTAAGAAAAGTGAAGTGGGGTGCTTTATTACCTTCTCCCCAATTTGAGTACTTAACATGATAAAATGCAAAGATTATAAACTTTAGCCCTGTAATGATGAATAATATTTCACCTGTACCAGTACAGAGTTTATTTGGATTTTGGCAATTTATCTTGCTTAGGATTTGGCAAGACATAGGGCTAGCAGGGACTCTGGACAGTTAGGTCCCTGGATCCTGTGAACGACCATTAAAGGATGGTTCCCTGGGTGAGGCAAAGGAAGTTATCAGGCAGGTAGTTTACCTTTTCCAGGGCTAGATGATGTTGTAACATCAAGAAGGAAAAATTCATGGAATCACTGTCCCACGGTTCCTTTACTCTCCTTATAGAGGAATATATTCCTGTGCAACGCTCTACCACTTTGCCCAATGGTCCCTTATATTGGGATGGTATTTTTGCCACAGTCTCTGCACTTTGCCTGACATCAAAGGAGTCCACTCATAGCAGTCCCTTCTGCATGCCTTCATAAGAAGGGTGGCTCTACATCTGGTATAGCTAAAACTAGAAACATGTTCTGTAAGTGGGTGGAGTTGAGTTGAATAATCCAGTCACATTCTTAAAAATCAAAAAACCCTGCACTGACCTCAGTGCCACGGGCCATCTCTCTGTCACTGCCATCAGAACTTTACCTTATATCAAGTGCATCTACTTCTGTGATGTTCTGATTTCCATCTGTTAGAGAGATCAGAAAGTGATTTAGCCATTAAATCATTCATTAAAAAGAAACAATTTGAACTTCTGCATCCAGCCTTAAAATTTAGCTGTTAATGTGAACCAAAAGCTCATTCACACATCAGGTGAGTAGGCATGCAGTTAAACAGCTTTATTAGTGTTTATCTGCACCCATAGCTTTTGGAGGCTGTTCTTAACGTTCTGACTCCAATAGTCTGAATTTTAGGTGGTCAAGACAGGCATATTTTTTTATCTGCCTGTGTATCTGTATCTATATAGACATATTCAGAGATCATCATTTTATATAACTAACTGGCTAGCTGTCTTAACGATTTTACATAATCTAAAAATACACTGGTATTTCTTTTATTTAGTAATGCTGCTAATGCAAAGTTGAGTGTTCTCTGAGGCTGGATGCAGCATATGAGTCATAGCAGGCAGTGTAACAGTATGTATAGCTAAGGACAACTGAGAAGGTGCAAGTTTATCTTCTGATAAACTATATAGAGTGATAAACTTGGCTTCTGATAAACTATATAGAAATAAGTCTCTCCAGTAACAGAACGCACATAAAGGTTGTGGGAATAACAGGGAACACGCACATCTTGGGAGCGTGCAGAACAAAAGACTTGAAGATAGTTAGGCCAAAATATTAATTCTTTTTGCTTAAACATCTCAAAGGGCTACAAACACAGCTCCTGCTACTACTGGTGGAAACTACCATATTATGAAAACTATGTACTATACTGTACCTGTGGCGGCTAATGTGGGTCTGCTATCCAACTGGACGTGGCCTGCAATTACAAGAGAAGACAGGTCACATAGATATTTTACAAACTATTTTGTATATATAATACTACCTTTTCCTATCTGTTTTTCACATCTTATTAAAGGCTTTTGCCAAACAAACTAACATAGCCATGTGCTGATAAAGGAGAAAAGTTCACAAAGACATTAGAATAAACTTGCAGAAATCTAGAATTGGCTTTAGAAGTTTTTATGTTGCACACCGTAACACAGGAGGGCGTGGCTCAAAGGAAGTCACATGCTTATAAGTGTCACTGTTTACACATAAACTTCCCACTGGCGAAAACTGATCATGCTTCCAGATGTTGGGTCTTAAAATTACCACTATTAACCTGAATGCACCAAAAAAGCTGTTTCAATTTGCATGAAACATAACATATAGGTCAGACTAATGACAGAAATGCTGAAAAATTAGTGTAGATTAAACACAGCAACAGTACCTATGGCTCTGGCTTGATAATATGAAACATCTTTAAGAGTGCATGTGTATGTTTAAATTTACACTGTATTTTTTGCTTGTGTACGTGAGATGTGGCTGTTGCTTTTGTCTCAACTTAAAGAGGGGAGGGGGCAATCTACCTCCCAAAAAACCAACAGACCGTAAATATGTTATAGTTATCATAGTTTTAGACACAAAATGGTGTCATGTAGACACCGGAAGAATAGAATTCCTGGGCCAAAGGAAACTAGGGAAAGATGGTTTCCCTGTTCTTTTAATCCTGTTTAGTCAGTTCCCAGTCTTTCACTTTTCATTGCCACGTTCATACTGCAGCTTCATTCAAGTAAACACTACTTAAATTATTATGATTTATGAAAAGCTTTCTGCTTGGCTTACACAGGCTTGTTCTAAAAACTGATTGTTCTCAGTGGGACTACCTACTTGTCTTAAATCGTGTGGAGATGGATCCTTTCAAAGTAATCAAAGATCAGGTATGCACTGGATCATACTGTGACCTGATAGCATGTTTCCCTAGATACATTTTAATCTTAATAGGTCTATAATATGGGCCAAAGACCATGGCATTTAGAAAATACCAGTAACCAAATGGAAAAAAAAAAAAAAAAAGTAGTATACTTAAGCGTAACGGCATCTTCGGGAACCAAACCCACAGACTTTTGCTGTTCCTCTCTTCTCTTGTTCTTCTGTTCCACATCACTGTTCTTCCTGGGCACGTGAACCCTGGCTATCCACGGTGTTTCCCCCTCTTTTTATGATGCTCGCCGTTTTTCTTCTGTGTTGACAACGCAACTCCGTTTCCCCGCTCTCACCCCCTCCCCAGCCGCCGCGCTGCCAGGCTGGCCCGGGGCGGCGGGGCCGGGCGGTCGGGCTGCCCATCGCTAACCCCCCCTCCCTCACTTCCCGCAGCTGTGGCGGGACGGGGGGGGCTTTCCCCCCCCCCAGTGGACCGCGCTGGATTTTCCGCGCTGGATTTTCCGCGCAAATCTACTTCCGCGTCGGCTGCCTCCGCCGCCGCGCCAGCCTCCCCCCGGCCTGACGCCTTTCCCCGCTCCCCTTCCTTCTCTCGAGGGCCGGCAGCCGCCTCCGGGCAGCGCTCCTCCAGGCACGGCCGCTGCTCCGTGCGGGGGGAGGCCCCTCTCCCTGCGCTACCTTCGCAAAGACACCCCCGCCGGCCGCGTCCCGTCCCGCTCTTCCCTACGAGGTCGATGGGCACCGTGCCTGCCCCAGGCGCCAGAGCCGGGGGCGGGGGGGGGGGGCCGTTAACGGCTCCCCACGTTAACAGAGGCCGCGCCGTTCAGCTCCGGCACGCGCCCAACAATGGAGGCTCGCCCCCAGCGGCGCGGGCGGCTGCCGTTGCCCGCCGCCCCTCTCGGTTCTCGCCCCCCTGCCCACCTACCTGCCGGCCGCCGCCGCTCCGAGCCCGACATCACCGCAGCCACAGGCAACCCGGCGCCGCGCCGCGCCGCACCGTGCGTGCGCGCCCAGCCTTCCCGCTGTCGGCCCGCCTCCTCGGCGCGGCGCGGCCCGGGCACCCCGTCGGGGGCAGAGGGCTTGTCGCCCTTTCCTCTGCTCTGTAAGAAACGGGGCGGCAGACTTGGGGGAAACGCTGCGGGGCCGTGAGGGCCGCGGGGGTCTCGGTGGTCGGGGCGGGAGACAGCGGCAGCAGCAGCACCGAGCGGAGAGGGGGCCGCCGCCGGTCAGGGGGACGGCCCGCTGCGGGGGCTGTAGGCGTCTCCTACTGCTTTTTAAGTTTGCCAGGAGTTATCTGTATTCCTGTGATGGGTGCTTTAGCGACCATGTTTCATTAACTGAACTGTCATATAGAAAGGCATCATCCTGAAATACAGTGAGAAGCTGCTGTGTTTATGGAACTGAGATTTTTCAAAACTGTGCTAGAAGTCCCCCTAAAAGCACATACTGTTGCCTTTGCTGTAAGACTACTGTTACTCAAAACGCATTTTCATTCATCCCAACAATAAACCCCTGAGAGGTCTGGGTGTAGATAATTTTACAACTTTGTTCTATTCTTTTTTATTACCTTAGAACTGTGAAGAAAGCACCAAAGTATTGAAGAGAGTGCCAGGTTATCTTAACAAATGCTGATATTCCCAGCCTTTTCATTATATGGCACTTACTGTTCACTGACAACATAAAAACCAACAGTTTGTAAACCAAAGCCAGTGACTAAAACCATCATTCTGGAGAAGAGCTTTGCGGATTTGTACCGTGGATGGATCTGAATTTCCTATCCAGCCTATTTCTAGGTAGGCTCTAGGATAAACCTAGAATATGTGTGAATATGCTCTTAGGGATTGCTGTTATAAGCACAAAAAAGAGGTGGCTTTAGAGTGGGATTTTTGGGTATTTTTACCCAGCCTGTTTGACCTGTTTTGACACAGGCTTCTGGCGTGACTACATCTTTTAGACAAGGCCTCTCCCTTTCGGTTAGAGGACCTATGGGTATTTCTAATTGGCTTTGCTTGTTTTTCCCTTGTTTGGACTTGTTATTCTCAGACTGCCAGTAGGCAGCTAGATCAAGATCAAACTGTTGTTTAAATTGTCTTTGTATATTCTTTAGTTAGAACATGATATTATTATAAGAGTTTTTTTATACTATTATAAGAGTTTTGTGTCTTCCACTGTGAAACATTTAGATTCTTACCAAGCAGATTGATTTTTTTTTTGTCAAACTGCAAATCCCAGATCTCTCAGCTTACACTAGAGCTGCTGCTAAAACCAGTGGTAGCAAGAGTCCTGCGTGAGGTGGCAGCTGTAGAACCTAAGTCTAGGACTGGAACAGCTTTCTGTTCAGCAGTTTAAACTTGTATCAGCCATGTTCCTCAGTCTAACAGTTAGCTTAGGTCCTAATAAGACAATCAGACCTCTTTTCCACTTGGTTTTGCTGTAGGTTAAGAGCATACTCAGCCTCTGTGTTCAGATGAGTAACCAGTAACATGACCACATGCATGAAGCCTAAGGTAGTGCTTGACGGGTGTGCATTTCCAGCTTATTTTAATATATGAAAGTTTTTGTAATACATGCATGTGTTTGTTTTGAATCACTTTCAGATCGTCAGTAGCTCCACCATAAGTGGATATTTTTGGAAAAAGCATTATGGATGTATCAGAACTGCAGTTCAAAGAAGGAAGTTTGTGGATACACTGCTGTTATTCAGATCATCCAGAAAAGCAAAATAGCCTGAGGAAGGCAATTGTATTAAGACTTTAACCTGTAAAAAAGAAAAAATTCACTGCAATATTTAAAGAGTATTACTGACTACATAAAAGCATGCAGTACTGAGTCAAATGCCAAGAGCTGCTGTATATAGTATTATTTTTTAATGTATATATATCTAAAAATATGTAAGTTGTTAAATGGTATGATAAATCCTGGGGGCAACAGCTAGCCTTCATTTTGAGGCTGTGGCCTGTAAAATGCATTTTGTATAGTTTGCAGGTAACTATAATTAAGGATTTCTGCTACAGAAATCCTTTTGCTTTTGCAAAGTCAAGTCTCCCTGGAAGAAGTCAAATGCTTCCTCTGCTTTGCAAGCAGAACTATCAAAGTCTCATTTGTTGTACTATCTAGCAGTGTTAAAGCTCTTTCTGGTGTTACAAATGGTTTGAAGGAAACTCTGGAAGGCATTTGTGGTGTACTTACAAGTCAGTACAGAAGGGAACAAAACCCAACTCTTTCCAACAGTGAAAATTTTCTGTGTTCATTTAAGCATCTAGTTTAAGCTTGTTTTGATGCAATTCAACAGCCATCTAGTATTTTGGACTCATTGTGTTTTGGTTTTTTTTAACTTTAAACAAGCAACACCATTACCATTCCCTGCTTTGGTACTAAAAGACTTCTAAGGTTCCAACCACAGAATTCCAGGATAATTCAGAGTTGTTTCAATTCTATGGCGGAAAATTAATTTCTCCAGATTTAGAGAAACCACAAGTTCTTCAAGGACAGTTTTGTAAAACTCTATTAGTAATACTTCTCTTGCAGTGCTACTTCATATGCAGAAATACAAAAAGAAACCATGGAGCATGGCCAAAGAACTTTAGCAGGAACTTTATTCTATGAGGCACTCACATTCACTGTCAGGTACAGTAAGCTCCAGTGAAAAAGAAAACAAAAGTACCACAAACAACTGTTAAAGAAAAAACATATAAAAGTACTTCCAAGGGATAATTACATTATAGTCCACGAGTCTGGTAAACTTTAGGCTTTTAGCATGGTTTCCACTCCCTGTTCACAGATGGAATATTTTGATTTTCAGTCCTCTCTTCCTGTGGATTTCTAAGGCAGAATCAGGACACCAGGAGAGCAAATAAAAATCTTTATGACGGAGGACCTAATGTAAAAGTTAACTAAGGACTGACAACTGCAGATAAGCAATGAAAAATCAGTACAGAGAACAAACCCCAAATAATTCAGACATCAGGGGATTTCAGCTAGAGAAGTCAGAGGGAACAGATGACAGAAGTGCAAGCTCAGATGTTTCTCAGCCTCACAGAGGTCATGGGAACAGATGACAGAAATACAGGTGCAAATATCTGCCAGCCTCACAGAGGGCATTTTAAATAAAAAAGTTTTTGGGCATACTGACCCTAACTGTGGAACTTTCTCTTAGTTTTCATCAGAATGGACTAAATGAAAGCAAAGATGAATACAATAACCAAGTTCTACTGTAAGACAAATATAGATCAACTTCTTTGAACAATATATCCTTTCTGGGCATATAATACACAACACAAACTGTTTTATTTGAAAAATAAACATTTGATTCATTTATAAAATAACACGCATGAAAGTACAGGCTATTTAAGATGCCATATTAATACACATAAAATGTTCTTCCCTGTTGGATCCATCAGATGCATCAACTGCTAGTAAACCTAAAATTTGACCTATATTAAAAATCAGAAATAATTCAATACAACTCTTTGTGCCTCTGATTTCTGCATTATGGAGTTTTCTTAAAAACTTTAAAATGGCATTAGTGTTTTACAGTAGCATACCCTGATCGTACATACACTAAATAAAACTAATTTCAGTTTCCAAGCTTCTGGCATAAAGGGGGTAGAAGGAAGACTTGCTTTCTTTTTACATTAGGAAGAATATCATAGTGACTTTCAAACCAGTATATTCATGCCAGTGTTCAATATATTACTGTCTGAAGAGTGTAAAGCTTTGTAACCAAACACTTGCTTCACTTCGGCTGAGTCTTTGACTTTATTCTACACCATGAGATCTCAGTATCTTCTTTCAGAGGTCTGTCTTATCCTCGTATCGACACATACATGCAGCTCTCTGGCTATCCAGGTATGGTTTACATCCTAAATGTATAACCGCATCAAACAACAGTTGAACAGTTGATTCACAAGCTGCAAGCAAAGAGGAATTCAGTTAAAAGTACTCTTTGAATGGAATATGAAACTACCAGAAACTACTCTGGCAAACAGAATGATTCTAAGAAAGAAGCAATCTTCACTGGGCATAACAAATAGATTGTCAAATTAAAAACTGAACCAATACAGAATTATTTAAATTGTGAGTAAAGATTTTTCATGTGTTGAACAAAACTAAAGTAATTTGAGAAGTTCAAACACAGGCTTGTTCTGAAAATGTATTGCTCTCAGTGGGTCTGCTTGCTGTAAGAATGACATTGTCCAAGTTAGAAAGTGTGGTTATGTCATATATCCATCAGATGCAGGCCAACAACCAGGAGTAGTATATATGGCCTGTTACTTAAGAACCTAAAATGTATTCACTAAGGGATAGGATTAACTACTTCCACTATGACAATATATTACTCTAACATCTTACTTCATAAAAGGAAACAATTCAGTATTTTCCTACAGTTTACTAGCAGTCACACATAGTAGATAGACATTGAGAAATCACCCAGCAGAACAGTGGATACTCAGCTATACTACAATAAATGCAAGAATTATACATGCATTTTGATCAAGTTGTATTCCCATATTTATACTCCTAAATGGGAAGTATTATTTTTTTCCCCTCAAGGTTAGTTTTAACCCTGATTATTTTCCTATGGTGTGTCATTGCCCTGCTGTACAAGTGTCTGGGCTGCACAGGGACAAAACAAGACATCTTTCAGCAATAGCATCAGCTTACAAAAATGTGTCATTACTGCACTGCACAAAGATTCTTTGCCAGATAAGCTCGGTTAAACTTGAAAAAAAAGAAAGGCTTTTTCACACTTACCTGAGACACTCTCTGAGATTCCAAGTGTTTTCTGCACATCTCTGCAAATTTTGGAGAGGCAGGACTGAAACTGCTCATCACAATCATTTTTTTTATTGCCACAAGTATCATAACATCTGTCATGGTAATTGCAGCACTTTGTCATTGAAGGGATACCGATGTCAAACTGTGAAGAAAATCCCCCCACACACACTTCATTGGTATTCGAGTTAAGAAGGGTATAGCCTATGAATGGACTGTGGCAGCTTGAAATTAAAAACTAACGCAATCAATCCAGCTGTCATTCACTTATCACTTATTTTGCAGTTCACCTCTAGTAAGCTGTGGTGGTTTGGCCTCAGCCAACAGCCAAGCACCCATAGAGCTGCTTGCTCACCCTCCACCTCCCTCCCTGGAATGGAGGAGAAATAGGAAGAGCAAAAGCAAGAGAACTTGTGGGTTGAAATAAAGGCAGTTTAATAGATGAACGAAAGAGGAAAAAAAGTGTCCCAAAATAAGCAGTGCAAAAGCAATCATTCACCAGATCCCACAAGCAGATGGATGCCCAGCCAGTCTCTCAGCAGCAGCCACCCTGGAAGCCAAACGCATGCACCATGACCCCTCTGCCTTCTTCCACTACTCCAGTTTTTATTACTGAGCATGACTGTATGCGGAATGGAATATCCCTCTGGGGCCAGCGTCCCAGCTGGCCACTTTGGGTCAGCTGCCCCAGCTGTGTCCCCTCCCCACCTTTTGCCCAGCTCCAGCCTATGCTCTGGGGTGGCAGACGGGCAGAGTGGGAAAAAAAAGAGAAAGTCACAAAACTGTGCAATCACTGTTCAGCAAGAGCCAAAACCACCAACACTATTTTAGCCCCAAATCCCAAACACAGTGTCATGCAGCCTGCTATGAAGAAAGTTAACTCCATGCCAGCCAGACCCAGTACATAAGCTAACCCGTATTTTCTTTCTAGCAGTGAGGAAAATGGATTAGCATCTGTAAGGACAGGAAGAGTCAGAGTCAAACCCTCCACTCTCACAGGGCTACAGCTGGGTTATTCACCACTTTCAAGACTGAGAACAAAACACTAAAACAAGACATTAAAAAATTGGAAATTGATCACTGACATTCAATTTTATCCCTATAATATTTTATGTCAATGATGAAAATATTTATGCTATGTTTGTTTATAATACTAACATTTTCCATCTTTGTTACCAAAGCATCTGTTGGAGCTGATGATAGCAAGGACGCTGTACATGCATGCTGTGTCAGCATTAGAATGGGGGAGGGAAAAACATGCCCACATCAAGGAAAGCTGATGTATGAAAGACACACAAGCCCCAAAATGCAAATACTTACTTGAACTCCAAATAGAGGGGATCCACAGCCATTTGGTGGTGAAGGTTTATATCCGTAGCGAGGAACGGGCTTTGATCCTGAAAAAGGTAATTTATCATGCCTCAAATAGATTTTTTTTTCACAGAATTTTAGTACTGTCAAAATTTAGCACAGGCATTTGTTGGGCTTAAGACAGTATCAGTTTTATTTTTAACTTAAACATATAATCAGGCATCTGAATATCAACAATTCTTACTGAATTATAACTTAGGAGTATTAAGCATTTTTTTAAAAAATGGGGACACCTGGTCAAGTGTTGATGTTAGCTTCCCAAGTTTTTTTTTTTTAAAAAAAAGCTTTGAGTTACTAAAATTGATGTGTCATTTAAGTGTGCAGTATGTAGGATTACATTAAAGAACAGAGTACTTTAGAGTGAGTTCATTAATACTTCTGTGCTTTATATGTAAGCAACAGTAGTGCTCTGATTTTAATACCTGACAATAACACATTACATAATTGCATTAATAACATTTAAATTAGTAGAGACTGCTAAAGTTGCCTCTCCCTAAACACTTACTAGTGCAGCAAGACAGGGAAATCCACATCCCAAGTTGAAGAAGGTTGAGGAGTTAAGTTGAAAAATGACCCACCTTCTTTCGGTATCAGAAACAAACTGAGCCCACAATTAAAAGTAATAGTAAAGAAAAAACGTGTTTGAAAAGTGCACATTCTGGCAGAGACCGGAAATGTCACCGTGCCCTGGCCACTCCTGTGGAGCCAGGCAGGGTGCCACCGCCACACTCAAGAAATAATCCAGCCCAGGAGGCGGGGGGAGAGACGATTCAGCCGAGGGAGACCAAGAGGATCGACGTGAATCTGCCGTTTTGGGGCGCTCCCGAAGCGCCGGCTTTTCTTGCCCGAAAAGCTGGGCAAGAAGCCCCCCCCCCCCGCCACAGCACGGCCCCCCGAAACCCCTCTGCGGTGGCCGGGGACGACAGGGGAGCCGCCTCCAGGCAGGTGGTTTTTATATATATACACATATATATATATATATATATATACACACACAGGTGTAACACCTTGTCACTGAGGTTTCCTTTGCGGCTGCGCCCCGCTTTCCGGGAGCGGTGCCCCGGACCGGCCGCCCGCCCTCGCAGCCCCGGCCGGTCTGACCGGACCGGGCCGCCTGACGCCGGCCGGCCGGCGGGAGGAAGGGCAAGGGTCGCCGCGGGCCGCCCGGCCCCCCGCCCCGTCGCCCGCCTCACCGTCGCTGCACTTGTACTGGCAGAGGCCGTCCTCGCCGCCGAGGAGGTCGAGAGCCGCGTTGAGGTACACGTCGATCTTGTGCACCCCGTTGCGGATGGTCTTCAGCGTCATGCGCCAGTCGGGCGTCTGCGGCGCCTCCTGGCACCCCGCCGCCCGCGGGCCCTGCCCGGCGCAGGCCACCAGCACCACCACCAGCAGCGGCGGCGGCGGCGGCAGGAGCGGGGCGCGGGCCATGCCGAGCGGCGCCCCCGCCGGCCGCCCCGCTAAGCCCCCGCCGGCCGCCCGCTCCCTCGGCCTCCCGCCGGCCCGGCCCGGCCCGCCGCCTCCGTCGCCATCGTCCCCGCGGGCACCGCCCCTGCCCGCCCGGCGGGGAGGGGCCTTCCGCCGCCGCGCCTTCGTGCGCCCGTCGGCAGCGGCCCTGGCCCAGGGCGGAAGGGGATGCCGGCTGCCTTTCCCTGGGCTAATGCCGAGGGTCACCCGTGAGAGAGTAAGGGGACGGGACGGGACGGGACGGGGGTGGGGTAGGGAGAGAAAGATCAGTGATGGCTCTGAGGGGGCACAATGAAGCAGAGCCTTTCACCCCCACCCACAGACGGCGGGAGGAGGCGTTGCAAAACGCGGCCTAGCACCTGCCCCTTACAACGCGGGCTGTTCGGTCAGGAGCCGCGCCGCCATCTCCGGCGG
Organism: Tetrax tetrax; assembly: GCA_009806455.1. Classification (NCBI taxonomy): domain Eukaryota; kingdom Metazoa; phylum Chordata; class Aves; order Otidiformes; family Otididae; genus Tetrax; species Tetrax tetrax. The sequence goes on from WHYT01014615.1 coordinate 120,114, forward strand.
GTCACGGCGCCCCTGGTTCCACGGGGGACCGTTTCCAAACCTGTCCAGGTACAAACCGGGAGAACAACTGCCTGCCAGGAAGGTAGGGAGCCAGCCCGGTGGTGCTGGCTGCGCAGGGCCCAGGATAATACGAAACCCCAGGCCTTTTTTTTTTTTTTTTTTTTGGAAAACCTCTATTTGATGACTGCGTTAGATGTGGTGAACTTAGCGTCGGTAAACGTGAGGCAATAGCGTTTCGGAGGAAGGACAGAAAGGCTGTTCTCTCGCCAGCCGCTGCGGCCGAATGGAAGGAAGGGCAGGGTTGGCGCCCGCCGCCTGGTTCGCGCGGTGGCTCAGAGCGGACGCTGCCCATGGGCGCAGTGTGCCCCAAACCGCACACCGCGCTCCTCCGGTGCAGGCTGGGGCAGAGCTTGTGTTAATACAGCTAGAAAAAACACCAGCTTTTGGAAAGCACGCTTGTTTAGACGCCAAAAAAAAAAATTAAAAAAGTGCAGTAGGGTGTATGTACTTGAAGTGTTAAATTTTTAACCGAATTTTGTGATGATCACAGTGAAGGAAACTGATCCAGTGACGTTTACACATGTGAATGATTCAGTTTCAGGTAACATCAAATGTGCAAGATAGGGTTGTAAAAAAAGGCAGAATTAAAGTATATCTGTTAAACAGTAAAAATCTCAGTCTTAATTCACTGAAAAGAAAAATCTGACCAAAATAAACTCACTTACTCACCCTGTTGGTTTTTTCTTTTGAATGTATTAATTTTGTGTTTAAATTGTAGGTGCTTCATGGATTAGCTGAAGTGGACCCCTGTGGTAATATTTTTTTTTTGTAATAAAATCTTTGCTTTAAGACATGTGGAATCCCTCAGGACATAGTAATACTGGGCTTCAGGATAAAGTTAACTGAAAAGAAGAACAGGAAATGGAAAGAAAACTGAGAGATCTCCAGATCAACAGGCAGAGCAGAAAGATACATAGTAAATATTCTACTGTTTTTTCTTTTCAGCCTCAGAATTTAATTATTTGTAGTTAACTGAAGAAATAAGTGGGAAGATTTCTTTACAGAAGCTAATTAAGTCACACAAAAGAGGGAGCTCTTCCTGCGCCTGTCCAGCTTTTCCCTAGGATTACAAAGGCCCTGATTCAGCAAAGTAATTCCCGTGTAGGAATATGCTTAAATGCGTTCCTAAATAGCAAATTTCGGGGGTGGGGATTCAGCAAAGTAGCATCCTGAGGGTTTCTAGTGACCCACACCTTGAGATGACGGAAGTTTAAAGTACTCTGGTTGTTGTCTTCTGTGAAGTTCACATATTGGCAGTGCAGTCATTTTCCAACCACTGCTTTCAGTATGGTTGTCCGTTTCAAATAAAAAACCAACCACAATTGAAATACAATGTGAAAGGTGGAAAAAAAAACCCAAAGTAACAAAACCAAAAAGGTATTTTAATTTACCGGCTTTTATTAGAGACTTTTGCTACGGACTCATGTGACTGTAAAATTCTCTTCCTACAGGCTTCTGCAAAACTGTGGTATTCATAGAGTGTTAAGAATTTTCAGAATATATTATTTAAAGATTTGTACTGATAGTTGCTAAGTTACATGGCTGCTGATTGTAGAAAAGGATTAGTGTTCATTTTTGCATGGGTGATATGAAGGAAGTATTTAATTTTCTGAGCTTCAGATATTATACCGTGAAATGAGACCCCTTGTCACATGATGGCTAATCCAATCATAATAGCTGGCAACTTTTGTATACACGCCAGGGTGACCAGCCTCCCCACAGTTCTCGCCCCAACTCACAATACCCCAGACGTATGCCACATTTTCTGCATCAAAACAGACCAAGGGTCCTCCTGAATCACCTTTGCAACTGTCTATGGAGCCATCATAAGTACCTGAAGCAGAAGAGGAAATAAAAAGCAAAAATAAGTTCATATACAAACTAGCACACAAAACAGAGCCCAGGAGGTTTTTAAGGTCCATGTCACTTCCTGACAGATGTTTGCTCAATGGTCACCAGTAAAGGAGGTTCCTAACCTCTTCGGTTTTAAGTGCAGGGCCTCTCTTTACATTTGTGCCTGGCCCAAATTCTCCTCATTTGCTTTGATGTCAGTGATGTAAGTCTTGTTTTGCCCTGTGCAACAGAGAATAATTCAGCCATATTGCCTATATCATTAGAAGTAGCTCATAAAAAGTTAACAAAAGTGGGATGAAAAAGGTAAAAATATTTGTAGGCTGATTCCTATGGAAATTACACTCTTGTAATATGTGTATCCCTGTGTGTCTGCTATTGATGTCCTCTCTACCCAGTGATTCACTGGCCAGTTTCATCAGAGCTGTACAGAGGCCTCAAAATTAATTTCCCTACCAGCTTTGTGAAAATAGGTGGGCAGGTACAAGAAGGAGAGCATGTGAATGCTGGGATGGGAGGGGGAGCAACTGTCTGTAAGTGCCCTCACTGCAAGGTCTGGGTCACAGTGTGGAACTTTTGCAACCTGAGGTAGCGGCCCTGCGGCACAGGTGTAGGATCCAGAGCTCTTTCAGTGCTCACAGAACTGCTTGTTTGCAACTCAGCAAATAGCATGCTAATGAAAAAATGGAGTGATGGATGTGATAGAAACACAGGTACAGAGCTAGAATATGGTTTATGCTTTGTCCTATAAAGTCAGTAAAAGATTATTAATTTCTAACATCCTCACTACATTTTTTTCTGCTTGGTTGATTGACCTAGCATGAAGGAACCCATACTAAGCAGGAGTCTCCAGGTTTTTCAAAATGTAATGTCTTTCTTGAATCTCTACATTACTGGGAGTTTTGTGAACTTTTCAGAGTTGGAATTACTGATCCTATAAAACGAGATTTTATTGCCTATACTCCATTTAATTATAATATTTGCTTGTATAACTAACTCACATGGATACTAGCCCTTAATTCCAAAGTTTGTATTTACATCAGGGAGGGGAAGCTAACCCTAGATACCCCTTTTCTGATGTCCCATGTGATACTGTCTTTGTTCCTTAATGGTAAAGTATCATCAGTTGAAATACATTGAAGATAAGAAGATAAGTTATGGAAAATGCACAGTAGACAAACCCAGTATCTTATAGGTGTCATGTTGAATTTATCACAACTGATTTGGCTTTTATAGTCAGTTATTATTTTTCTCATTAAGTAGTTTGTTTAAATAGTACCTTTACTTTTTGATTTAAAGAACAGTTGAAACTCTCAGCCCTGTAAGTTGAATACTCATTGTTTTATTAGTTGTGTATTTGGCGATAGCTTTTGTTACTTGAGAAGCAAAAAATGTGTATTAAAAATCCTTATTTTCATACTAGGAGTGACAACTGGTTTCCTGGCCAGACTAATCTTAGTTTGAAAAGTTAATAGTATTTTTCCTGTGGTGCAGTGTGGTAGTAGCAAATGTCTAAGCAGATGAATAGTCACTACTACTGTGCTCTAAGACAGGCAGTTGCTTAAATATATTGCTAAATCAGAATCAAATATAGTAAAGGTAGGAAGTTCAGTGGGCTGTAAAGTGCATGTGTATTTAGAAAACAAATCAAACTGCATGCTGAAATTGGTCCACATAATCATAGGAACTTGGCATACTGTCACCTTAATTCTGTTTATAAATTGATATATGATGGTGGATGCATCTAGGCTCCGATGGCTAGCATTTTGGTAATGGTGATACTTTGGCAATTGGTTTAATGTCTTTCCCAAGTCTAAAAGATTCCCAGCCAGTATGTCCTATAAACAGTGAGTTTGATGGTAGAGAAATTATAGTAAGAAAACTGATGCTTACCTGCACATGCCATTTTTTTAAAAAATCGTCCTGGATACAATTCAGAACAATTCTGAAATAAATTAACATTGCCCCACTTGAGGACATATTGTTTGGTATAACCTAGAAAAGAAAAGAATAAACTTTTCTAAGTTAAAAATGGTAAGTACATATTAGACACTTTTAATCTTATAAAGTTATGTATTTGCTTATCTACAGAATATAATCTTCAGTATTGTAAACAAGATACCTTCAACTCCACTAACACCCCATATGAATTGCAGTACATTGGCCATATATTTCAAAATAAAAGCAGAGTGGTTAATTGGAGTGTTAAATATAGTAGTTTCGTGTTGTGACATTTTCACCCTTTCCCTTTCCTTGTCTTCCTCATTTTTTTTTCTGTTTTCCATATCAAGGTTTTCAGACACTGAGAAACTGGTATAGTTTTCTATGAAATGGACATGTGGCAACATGTCTTTGTTACCTTTTTTTCCAATTCTACTATTTTTGGGGGGTAAGTGGACCAGATAGTGAAGATACAAGTGAACTATGTATTCGCAATGCTAAGGAGATTCTCTGCTTTGTTTTCTGTCCATTTGATAGTAATTCCCAACTTTACGTTTGCTTTATGAGCTGCTACTGAGTATGGACAGGAGAAGCCTCACAACCAGTATGCGGTAGCTCCAATGCCACACTGTAATCACTATGATACAAAACAAATGCTTCCTAAATCTTTGAAAATCGTGATTCCATTTGTCTTATCTGTCTCTGTGCAACCTTCTCTGGGCTAAACTCAAACACAGCTGAGACAAGACGTGCTGAGTTTTGTAACTGTTGGCTGCAGCTCAGATCCTCTTGGGCAGGGGACAGAGGACAGGCTGTGACTATGGGCCACTGTGAGCTACTTACTTCCACTTGCTAAATATCATTACTGTGTCTCCACAACTAATGGAAATCTTAAGACTGGCAAAAGGAACACTTCTTATTGTCAGGGTTTTCAGCCAGGGGTGTCCTCCAGATCAATTTACTAAGTGACTGAAACAGCAGAGGAAGCAGTACAGAGAAGAGAACCAGTAGTGCTAGCTGAATGCCGAACCACAGCCTGTGTTTTCTGTACTCAGCCTCTTCTGAGCGCTTTGTGCGCAACTACTGTTTAGCCTTTTCAAAATGAAAGCTCACCACAATTAGAAAATGAGTGATACAAATAATACATTCTTGCAGTAAGCAGTAAAGTAAATACCTTTCTCTAGTCCCCATCCAGAAACTTTACATCTGTCACCAGCTTTGAACATATACTTTGACCAGGGGATACAGGCAGGTGTGCTGTATTGCAGTAGGCATTCTCCTGTCACAGAACCTCTCAGCTCCAGGAGAGCAATGTCATTTTCATAAGATGATGCATTATAATTTTCATGGATTATCAGTTTTTTTAGTCTGAAAGTATCTGTCTCTTTGTTGTGCAGTATTGTATCCAACATTCCAATCCAGACACGGTACAGATGAACTCGATTTGCCCTGGAAAAAAATAGTGAAATAAAATATGTTTTGATACTTAACACGAGCACTGTACATTTTAACTAGCTGTAAAGTTTTGCATGTTATCAAAGTATCTGTAGAATAAAAATTCATATTATATCCATATAGTTTGTTTCTGGAGTTGATGACCAGGTTTTTCTGAAGCGTAGCAAATACAAGCCAGATGAAACTCACTGCTAAGTACTGCAACTAATAAAAAAAATAAAATTGAAGGCCAGCCTCTGTGTTTAGTGCTGTGGCAAAGAGAAAGCAGGCATTTATGCCTCTCTGATTTCAAGTGAAAGAAGAGCGAGCAGATGTGGATGGGATGCTGGGACTGGCAAATCTTCCCTGTCTGCTCTTGCTTGTTCTGGAGAACATATGACCCCAGGGACATTCTCAGGGAATAGATCCTGGACTTCCCCAAGGTAGAGATGGAGAAAAGAGGAGGTCCCTTATATCTTCCCTTTCAAGCAAAGTGTTTATGGTGAACCCTTCTGCCTGCCTACTATCTGACCGAAGAATGCCCCATCTCTTCAAACTCATCATTACTTTTTCAGCTTTCTATTCACTGACAAAATATTCTACTTTCTCTGAATCTTCCCTGTCATTAATGTGGGTGAGTTAGTGTTTTAAATTGTTTTATTCAACAGGCAAATAGGAATTAGCAAACAGGTAGCTAAGAAGGGCAATAATATCCAAATCAATCTTTCTGCCTTGGAAGAAAATAATAATTTCCCATTTTGTTGTTTTTACCTGACACAGTGCGCAGCAGTCAGAACCCAACAGCCACCAATATAAACTCCTCCACAGTACACTGTTGCCCCTTCACTGCTAGTATCTCGAATTGCCACTTGCCAAGGGAATTCACCCTATTCAAACAACAAACATGCAAATAATGTGAAATTATATAATTGTACTAGTCTTACTGCATAAAGGGAAACACTCTTCTTGGTATCACCTCATCTCCTTGATTAGATCCTATTGAAAATAAAAAGTCTGCTATCCAGAAATTGTAAATTGGGGTCCATTTGATATAAAGGATATATATTCTAAAATGCAGTAATTTTGTTCAATCTTCTGACTGTGTGCGAGGCCCTCCAGCTTTCTGTCATGAAACCCCTTCTAGCCAGAGGAACAGCCATAGAATCTGACCTGGTATAATCAAGTATAGCATTTTTGACTGTATTCCATTTCAAAGGCGCAATTTCAATTCCATTTTGTCAGAATTGTTATTTCTAGATAGAGTATTAATTATTTTGCTGAATCATTTTCAATGTGTACTTGTACTGTAATGCTGAATTTTGCAACTCCATATTTTACTTTATAAATTGTGCTTCTTTTGATTTTCGTTTAGTGCAATGCCACTACTGCTGCAAACCATGAAATTAGTTTTGTAGCTGATTTTGTAATTTCCATACATTTTAACAGAAGGACAATAATGCCCATTTAAATTGATGCTGAATTAACTCATATCTCATAAGGTGTTGTTTTTTTTTACCTTTCTTGCAATCTCTCCACCTATGATTCTTTTCCGTCGAATTAATGTGTGATTTGTAAGACCGCAGTGTACTTGGGGAAGAAGTGTCTTTATCTTTTTTCTTTCTTTAACAAAAAGGAAAAATGTGCCTCAGAATTCAGGTATCCATTCTCTCTATTTGGAGACAGATTTATCTTTCTCTTGAAAATCTGAGTGCTGTAGCTGAAGTAGCAGGAAAGCAAAGACCAATAATTTTGCTATTTTTTTTCGCTTTTTGCAAGATGGGTTGTGTCTTAGAATCACTTTATTTCTCTTCATTTTTCACTGCTGCTTGCGTTCAAGCAAATAATTTTAAAGCACTTCCTCTAGTTTTGCTGAGAGTTTACCTCCACCAGTTGCCAAAACATGCAGGTATGTGTCCTCAGCCAGGATGAATTATTCTGGCATTCTTGAAATTACTGGAAAGCGAGACAAATAGTAAGCCCCAGAGTGCATATTACTAAATCACTAAGTCCAAATATCTGAGTGCTCTGGATCTGGCCAGCTGGCCGGTAGCTAGAAAGTCACTAACAAGAGGGTATGCTGTTGTTTTTGGAGGGTTAGTTACACTTACCTTCATCCATACTGTGATTTTCAGCACGTTTGTCTTTGCCTGTAGTAGAATAACAAAATACTAAAAATATTGGCAAATATATCCCATTCTCCTCCACTAGGAAAAAACAGAAATTCCTCCCGCTGCCCCATCAACCTTTTGGAGCTTTCTAAAGCCCAAAGGAACATTAAGTAACAGGATTTTTTTTTTCCAATTTAGATGCTGCTGTTGTTTAGTGTGTGCCTCCTTTAACAGGGTAAGAGAGGGTATTAAACATGAGAGGTAAATTAAATGCTTCCTGAATCTGGTTTGTCAGCTTTTATTCAGACAAAATGCCCATTGAATTCAGTTCCTAAATGGAGGTTGAGGATTGGATTTGTTCGCATGTTACTGACAGTAATGTTTACCTTTAGAGTTCAGTTTACCTTTACCAATTACCTTTTACCAATAGTGTTTACTTTCTGGCTTTAGACTTTGTCTCTTATCAGAGCAAGAAAAAAACATTCTGATTTCAAAACAAAGCAAAATATTTTCAACAGTGAGGGGAACAGCACAGAAGAAATATTATATTGACAAACTAGTTGAATTCCTCATCTGTGAATAAAATATTCCTGCCTGCTCTGTCTACACTTTCTTCACAAATAGGAGACACCAGTTTGACAGATGGCCATGTAAGCAAAAGACATAATCTGCCTTAAGCCTCCTAAAACATAATATGTTTCTTCCTTCCTTTAGTTTTCTTGCTATTCTTTTCTAGAAGGAAAGGGAGGAAAATTACGTAACTTTTTCTTCCTACTTTGCATAACATAACATTGGGAAGACTAATTCTTGCATACATTTTGGTCTTGCTAATCTGTTAAATAATTTCATAATATGCATTGTGTAGTCGCTAGTTATAATAGAGCAGAACGAAAGGAAAGAAACAAAACCATCTTTCAGAAGGAAACCTGCACAGAGAACTCCAGCTTCATCCTCTCCTGTGAGGCAGTCAATTTCTTTGTTACAGACATTCTTATTTGGAATACAGATATTTGACCGGCAGTGGAAACTGTTGTCTCTACACTCTGTAACACAGCAGAATTACAAGTGTAAATCACAGGATCATATGATTCAGCAACTTCACACAGTTTGAGAGCTTTATAAAATATAAACACAATATAATATCCATCTTATATGGGACTTGGCTGTTCACAAATATATCACAAAAGCAGGCTCTGTAAGTATAGCACAAAATGAATACTTGGCTTTTCTCATTTTACAATCTTGAAATTTTAAGACTTAAAAAAATTGGATCTGTTACCAGTTCAGTTCTGTACTTTTAGACCTGGTATCACTCCTTACCAGTTTAATCCACAACACATTTAACCTCAGCCAAAGCACCTCCAGTTTTGCCAGCATTACTGATCATCTTAAATGAGGAATTTTTGATGCTTGGATCCAATTTCTCCCTCAAAATCAGAGTCCAAGCTGGCTTTTGATTGAATGAACTAAATGCCTAAATGCAGTGTTAGGAGTCAAGAGCCCTGTTTTGAAGATACTGGATTTAGTAACTTCTTCTAAAATTCTTGATTCTATGAAACCTTATTATAAACCTGAGAACCTCCTTCCTTTTAATTCCTGTGATCACTTTGTTTGTTATCAAAAGCAAAACAGTGCTTGAATTTATGGCAGAGTTTTTTGAGCTACTTTATAATCTTATGTCAATCTACTATTTAAGGACGTATGTCTTTAACAGAAAATAAGATAGTTCACTAAAAGTATCCAGATGTCCCAATATGATCCAAAGACCACTAAGCTCAGTTGAAAGACTTATTTTGATTCCAGGAAGCATTGTTTTCAGCCCATACAGCTGAAACAGCACTATTTTGGTCAAGTGGAATCTAAATAAATGTCCTCTATATGTATGAAGCCACGGGTATTTAGTATTTTTTTCTAAAATGCCTGTGACTGTATTTCCACTATTATCAGATTAAATTTACTGACAATTGTAAAACTACAAAATTAAGGTTATGGGTAGTGATGAGATTTGTAACCCATGTTACCATTTGGCACCTGAAGCCTAACTTCTGAAAGTATTCTCCTGCATTCAGGTCATGCTAGATCCATTCTTTGTTTCTAATCAAAACTGTTACAGCTGAAATTGCAGATGTTGAAAGAATGACTGCTCATGAACAAGCAATGTGACGGGAACTGTTCACAGATATTCTACGGATAATCTTGCATCAGTATTAAATGTAAGAGAGATTTTATTTTGGTTTAAAGATAGTTCATTGGAAAAACAGTCCCTTTGTTTAATTACTATTGACTTTTCCCAGCTCAAAATACATTTTCATTCTAACATGTCTCATTGTTTTGTATCAATGTTCAACAGCCTCCTAAATAATCTCATTTTATTTCATCATCCTCTGAGGAAGTCCAGATTCTCAGAGATAACTTGCCTGCTTCAAAAAATTGTATTTTGCCTACTTCTTTTGCACTTGTGTATATATAGACTATGGTTTGATTGCTTTAATGTAGTCACCTACTGGAAAAGATACTTTAGGACTTTAGCTGTTACATTACTGTAAAAATTCTTTGGGGGTGGTTTTCTGCTGAAATTATTTTGAAAGAGGTGAGAAAGGAAATTATTACCTCTACAGCACAGTTCATCAGTTAGGTCTCCACAATCATTGATTCCATCACAGGTTTTATTCAGAGAAATGCATTTCTTGTTGACACAATGAAACTCACCATCTGAACAAGCTGTGCAGCATGATGAAAATGCAGTTAGTGTGGAAATGTCTATAGCTTCCTAGCAGCCTACAGAAATATTCTGCTTGTACATTTTATTCTATCAGCAGTTTGGCCTAACAACAGTAGGCATTCTGGGGCCCAGTAATGTAAATAGGATTCTCTTCTATTGTCTTAATCGCCTTCTCATCAAGCTATGTAACCACTTATTTTCCTCCTCCAACTTGCAGTAGCCTGGCAAAAGGGAACTTAATTTTTTCCAGACAAGAACTAAACCAGAAAACATCTGTTCAAACCTACTGTAAATGATTCAAGTGATTAAGATGATGGATGTTGCCCCTCTAGAAGGAAGTCATCAAGAGTCTGTGGCATAAGAAAAACCTGAGATGATTCATAGCTCTCCTGGCCTCAGGCTGATGCTTATCAGTGCCAAAGAAAGCCCACTACAGAGAAAATGAAGCTATTAGAAGTCAAAACAAGGACTTGATTCCCCTTATATCAGTGAGAAATTGGGGAGTCACAAAACTCTTCAGAAGACACGAGCAGTTCCGCCATAGTCACGCTTGTCTGGCTACAGTGCTATTAGTGTCCTAATTGATCTCCCTCATAGACAAAGTGGTTAGTAGGAATTTGTCACCTCTCTCCTCACCAGTTAACCTGTGAGAGACAAGACTTGTGGGATACAATATACCTCAGTACCCTTGGAAGGAATGGGGGAACAAACAGAACCATGGGTGAAATATATTTGCTTTTAGAAAATATCTGTAACAATCTGTGATTTTCCAAACTCATTAACTCAAGACTGTCTTGACTCAAGAGTGCCTCCATTGTCTTAAAGTTTGCAAAAGGATTATTTAAAAAAATCAAAAGGTTTCAGTGCAGGTTTGCTGTGATGGAGATTTCAGCAAACTACGTCTCAATTATTTAAGGTAAACTTAAAATGTAAGAACTCCAAATAGATATAAAACTAAAAAAAAGCTACTAACCTCTGAGCTTTTCCTGGCACTGGAGGCTAACAAATCCCACATTATTATCTCTTGATTTCATCTCTATGTGACATTCAGCAAGACTTGTCTCTAGACCCCTGCAAGTTATTTGCAGACAGTGCAACGAATTTAAGGCAGAATCAGTAATGTTGGACTTGGCTTGGTAATATTCAGCACCTCTGTGAAAATATAAACAATAATAACAAATTATATAATTTCACAATGGATTGTCTACTGCTTCTGTTGTTTAGAATTTATAAGATTTTCCTCAGTGTTAAAGGACTTTCGTCATGGCAAAGAAAGAGCAAACTTCCCATGGAATGGTCTAGGGGTAAGTAGGAGATGTTTGCTTTGCAAGAAAAAGTAAAACGAAATGCTAATTTTTGCAGGTTGCTGCATAGAACTGTTTCTAAATCCATATGTAGCTCTATGACAGTCACTGTGTATCATGATGGATAGAAAAGTCTCCTTATGTAGCAAAACTTGTAAGCTCAGATCTCTGTCTGTGTGTGAGCCATAATTTGGAAACCATCCTGCATAGGGTTGAGTACCCTCGGTGTCATCAAAGCCAATGCATATTGAGGAAGCTCAGGCCACTGTGAGGTTGGAATGAATAAATTTTATCTCCCTTGGTTTTACCTGAGCGGTATCCTCCTAACAGTGTATGTGTCCCCTACCTTAAAGAAATACAGATCAAGTAAATAAGTAACTAGAGAGGCTTACAATGGGACTCTGGGGCTGAATGCTCTGTCCCAGGACAAACGCTTCTCTGCTATCTAAAGAGATACTGATCAAGACTAGGAAATATTTGCTTCTCATCTAGAGGGGACTACTGAGGGCACTGCACTAGCATTTTTAGTCTTCAGGTAGGGTTTGGAAGGGAGCCTTACCTGACTAGGTTGTATTAGTTGTGTATGTGTAAAATTATTATGTACAGGATATAGAGCTGACTCTGTGGGGAGCTGGGTGTGCAACTGGGTGTGCAACTCAGGTCTGCGTGGTTGCAGAAGAAAGAACAAGCTCTGTGTGGCTTCAGCTGTTCCTGGGGAACAAAGCAAGCAATGGCAGCGGGGGTAATGGGTGAAGAAAAAAACCTGTGTTCCGGTTCTTGTTAGTCTGGCTGGTGCAAGTGGCAAAACAGAGCTGTACCTTGTTGTCAGGTAGCGTAAGAAACTTTTCTCTGCATGCAGGTTATTGCTCAGAGCTACCTGGGAATGTCCATCTATGCACTTTCCCTTACACAGACCTGAGAGAAAACCTGTGCATTGGTCTTCAGCTTTATTTTAAAAGTAAAACGATTATAGTTTGTATAGTTGTAATCTGTTATACAACACCGAAATCAATGTTTTGGCGTTCCCTCTTGGATGTAAATTTAAGAAGCTTTATCAGAATATTGTAGCAAATACATTGTTCGTGAGTTTTCTGTCTTAACTGTTGGCTGACTGTGACTGACGCTTATGGAAGCATCACTCCTTTTTCAGATCCCTTGTAGTTATCCAGAGATAAACACCCCCAACTTACAATTCAAAGCCAAGGTGCTTGCAGGCTACGTTTGCTTCATTCATAGTCCACTCACTATCACATACAAAAAAGGAGTTCATTTGATTCACAGGTTTTACTCGAAGCAAACTGGAATCTCCTTGGCCCACAGAGATTTCAAACGTTTCTAAAAAAAAAAAAAAAAAAAAAAAAAAATCCCCAAATAAAATCATATTATAGAGATGTGTCTAGTGGAAAGATAGCACAGAAACAAATCAGGACTAATTTTGTATTGACGGCTTGTGATGGCTTGGAAACCTTTGGGCTCTTTCCTGTGTTTATTTCTTCCCTTTCTACCTGATGATTTGAGCAACCTACTAGCAGCAGGGTGACCTGGCCCTGTCAATCACTTTTATTTTTACGAAAATCAACAGATACTGCCCACTCTCAATGACTTCTCATTTTCTGTTTCATGTTTTTACTAGCACAAGGAAATAAACAGACTTCCTGAGCTGTAAATAGTAAGCATCTCCTTGGCCACAAATGACTGACTGATATATTTTGGAAAAGGAGGTGTTAATACCTGTAAACGTGCATTTTCCCTTGTGCAGAAACTTTGCTTCAGGACGTTGACACTCATAGCTCTTTAGGTGACAGTAAGTATGGAAGTACTTTCCATTGGTAGAACAAACTGAAGTGCCATTTTTGGGGCACTGGTAGGGAAGCTTACAAAGGCATTTTCCCTCCACACATCGTTCCCACGGGTGACAAAAAACTTTCTCACAGGACTTGTGTGTGTATTGGTTGCTTAAGCATTCTCCTATGAGGTATGTGTCTTGCTTAGCTGGCTGGGCAGACTCAACCTGCTGAAACTGGTTTTCTTCAGCATTAGATGCTGCATTCTGCAAGGCACAAAATTTTTTTTTTTTTAAAAAAGGGAGTAAGATTAGGAATTGCACCAAGAGTTCTGCAGATCACTTTACTGACCTTAACAAAGTGTTTGTTCTTAAGCCTTTTCCTATCTTACGAGCACAAAAGTGCTGAATATTGTTTATAGTCTTTATTCCCTTGTCTTCGGTCACCTCATCTTTCTCAGTTCTAGATTTTTTTTCTTTTCAGATCATTCACCTGCTGTGATCTTCACTCTTACTGGTCTCCCACAAACTTTATACTTTTTACTCTTCAAACATCAGCTGAAGTGCACAGCAAATTATAAACTTTTTTTTTAAGCCAATGGTTGGCAACACACCACAGCAATGAGATTGTAAGCAAATGAAAACATAAACTTAAACACCAGAAAAATAAAGAAATCTAAAATTGATTATTTGTTTCACCTTGTGACTGCTGAAGTAACACGTCTAAGTATCTTAAAGAAATCTGGCAATTAATTGCACTTCCTCATCAGCTTTTTTCCCGTATTTTGCATAGCATTTTGCAGTGTGGTTGCTCGTTGTCACTGGACTGCAAGTACAGATTCTGACCCTCTAGGTCAGTGACTCTGCACCTGTGTTCATGCAGCACTGTGGAGACTTTGTTGCTGGCTGACTGCTTTTGCTCACTGAGAAATATGGGTAGGAAGAATGTTGAAACATAAAAAATATATATATGGATAGACTTTGTATAAAAAATGGGAGAGAAAAGTTAGTCCTCAGATAGGATTTATCAGCTTTGACTGTGTCCACTAAATCTATAGAGCTGAAGTTTAAAGTTCTTGGGAAGAAATCCTGGCCATAGTAAAGTCAGTGGGGGTGATGTTGGGGCAGAATTTAATCCAACAAACCCCCTTTTAATGGTTGTATAATCTTACTAAAGACTTTCTGCTGTTCTCAGATCAGTAGAATCCAAACTGGGAGCCAGATCCATCTTGGCGTAACTCCAGTATTGTACTAGGAGTTTCTCCTGAATAGGAACAAAAGTGCTGATTTTTATCTAAGGGTTTCTCTAAAAGACTTGGGGCATGCTGAACGCTTAGCTGAGATGGGTTTTCTAGGATTTCTGGGACACTTCTGCCAGAATAGATTCTGCAGCAAAACTTCAGGCAGTACAATATACCATGTTGCCATGTTAGAAGACGGTAATCTCATTTCTCAGAAAAGGCAGGCAAGGAAAATTGCAGCACCTTTCTGTGGTCGACCATACATGCAGACTGGGTTTAGGATAGGATCATGATTAAAATCTTTTCCAGAAGCTTGTTAGCATAAACCCCAGAGAGATTCAATACACTACAGAGAAACAGCACCCTTCTAACATTCAACCTGGGCTAAAACAAATGTATGAAACACAAATACTATGAAAGGAAACTTAAAAAAAAAATCAACTGGCTTTACTTCTGTAACAATAAACTGCTTTTAAAACTGTCTTTTTTTTTTTTAAATAGATTACTGCTACCACAGTAAAATAAATTCTTACCTGTAATCCACAAAAACATAAAAGAGACAAGAAAACCAAGAAAACTGGGACCACTCGCATGATGAAATGTTATCTCTCTTTGTAGACAAATTCCTCTGGCTGGGATTCTTTTGAATGTCAGTTGTTAGATTTGTGTTTAATTTTTAACCATTAGTAAAATATTTTAAAGTGTGTTTAGAAATAAAGTACAGGAGCCTCAACTATAACTGATAAATCTGGTCTCTCCAAAAGGATCCCGCCTTAACTGGTTTTACTGTAAATGCAAGATGAGATAACAGACGTAAAGCCCTTAAAGTAAATGATTAAAAGGAAGCACTTAATAAGGACACACATTTCCTTTCTTTTGCCAGAGGAGACTGATTGAATCATAGAATCATAGAATCATAGAATGGTTAGAGTTGGAAGAGACCTTCAAAGGTCACCTAGTCCAACCACCCTGCAAGAAGCAGGGACATCCCCGACCAGATCAGGTTGCTCAGAGCCCCATCCAGCCTGGCCTTGAACGTTTCCCGGGATGGGGCATCCACCACCTCTTTGGGCAACCTGTTCCATCATCACACTGGTTCTTCTGCTTGTAGCCATTTATCTTTGCTGGATTATTGTAAAAGATAAATTTGTTTTTACATGAGATATATATGTCATCCTGTACATGGAGAAACACTCATATCCGTGTAACGTCCATTATGGACTCAGCTAATTAGAAGCTCGTATCACACCATTTGTATAGAGAATTTTCAAGTATTTGACAAACGCTTGAAGTACTCTTCTCAAAGTGAGTTTCCAGGAAAACTTTAATTACAGCCGGCAGAACTACCCCCCACCCCCGAAACCGCCGGTCAGTCCGGAGGGCGGCAGCAGAGCTGCTCCCCCGCGCCCGGGCGGGGGGAGAGCGGGCAGCGGCACTCGCTCCGGGCACCACCCCCCTGCGCGCAGACCGGAACCAGGCCTCTGGTCAGGGGTCAGGAGCCCCGGCTCCCTCCGGCACCCCCTCTTTCACAGGGGCAATCCGTCCCTGCGGCCGGCCCGCACCGCGCCGTGCCGTGCCGTGCCGGGAGAGTGGCTTCCCCCGGCCTCCTTTTGCGACAGTGCCTGGCGGAGGTGCCGCCTCGTTTGCGGCAGGCAGCTTCGTTTCCGGCAGCGGCAGAGGTTTCCCGGTGCGGCGGCGGCAGGGACGGCGCGCACGTGGAGGTCGGGGACAGGCGGGGAGGGGTCGGAGCCGTTGGCGGCCGTTCCTCAGCGCCCGGGTGCCGGCAGGGCCGCGCCGCGCCGCCCCTCCCGCCCCGCAGCCCCGAGCGCTGCTGGCAGCCGTGCGGGAGGGCCGGGGGCTGCGGGCGGGCGGGCGGCCTTCGCGGGGTGCGGGAAAGGCGCCGTGGGTGCGCGCCGGGCGCGCTCTCGCTTTGTGCCGCTCCGTCGCGGGGCTGGGGCTGGAGAGTTCAGGCCGCGTTCAGCCCTCCCAGGCGTGAGTGAGAAACGCGCCGTCCCTGCTAGTGGCCTTTTACAGGCAGGCGTTGCAGTGGGTGACGTTTTAGGTGTAAACTTGGTTTTTCGTGTGCCCGCGTGTTTTTAGTGAGGAGTGAAACGGCTAAGCGTTAAATTCACAAACAAGGCTGTCAAGGCTGTGAAATATCTTTTCCGTCTTAAAAGACTGATTTTTGCCCACGATTTAGGAGGTTGTAGAGAATGTCTTTTCGCGGACGAGGAGGTGGAGGAGGAAGAGGAGGTGGAGGAGGACGAGGAGGTGGCTTCAATCGTGGAGGAGGTGGCGGTGACAGAGGTGGCTTTAATCGTGGTGGACGAGGTGGCTTTGGACGAGGAGGTGGAAGAGGAGGCTTCAACAGAGGCGGATATGACCAGGGGCCTCCAGAAAGGGTAGTTTGTAAGTTACGTGAAAAGTTTATGTTTATTTAATTAAGAATGACTGCTCCAGATCTTTAGCTTGTTTGTTCTTTATTTTAGTATTGGGAGAGTTCATGCATCCGTGTGAAGATGACCTTGTTTGTAAATGTAAAACAGAAGAAAACAAGGTGCCTTATTTCAACGCCCCAGTCTACTTGGATAATAAGGAACAGATTGGCAAAGTGGATGAAATCTTCGGTCAGCTGAGAGATTTTGTATCCTTCAAAAAAAATGTGTGATGTTCCATATTTGTTTTTAAAAGGCTGACTGATTTTTAAATGTAACTTCTGTAGGATTTCGAAATAGTTCAAGGCTTGACTGCCAGTTAGGCGTGAACAGTCACAAATGTAGCTGCAACTCCTGGTGTCAGAAGGTGCCTCATTCACGCTGAGTGCCTACCTTAGGCACAGTATCTTATGTCAGGCAGAGTTCTTCTTTCAGTACCAGTGCTAGCAGATGTTTTTCTAGCTACTTGACCAAATTTTCTGCTGTAAGTTACTCACCTATAGCAAAGTTGGATCGAGGGAGAGGGGCTTTTTTTTTGTGCATTAGGTGACCTTGCTCATGCTCTGACTTATTACTTAATTGTAAAAGTGAGTTCGTGCTTGGATGTCATATTGCTCATTGTCCAGCTTATTACTTAAACTGCCAATAAAAGTGAGTTTATCCTAGGCTGTCCTCTTGCAAAGTAAGCTTGTTGAGACAGAGGTGCTGAGTCTGTTCTGTTGTCACTGCTAGATGACAGAATGCGTGACAAAAACAGGACAACCCAGGAAGTAACCCTGTAACATGGCCTGTGTTGGTTGGTTGAGCATCTGTAACTAGCTGCATGCATTTTCCTCTCCCACATTAAATGTAAAGTAAACGTGCAACTTTAAATCACTCTCATGCTCTGAATATTCATGTACAGATTTTCTTTTTGTATCAGAATTATTTGAATTTCAGAAACTTGTTTTTTTTTTTTTCTTACAATAACATATTAAGAAAATGTGCTACTGGATTTTGTAGCTCCTTGCTTCCCCATTTTAATCTTGAATTTTAATTAAGCAAGAGTTGGCCAGCAGCTCTTTTTGATCTTAGGAACTGCATACCAAAGTCCTTGCACATTGGAGAGCTAAAGGATTCATACAAGACCGCATGTGGGGTAACAGAGAGTGTCTGTCTCTTCACTGTAGCTGATGAAGCTGGGTGTGTGGTTGGCCCTGCTGACTCTTATCTTTTCACAGCCAGGGAGCTGTAATACCCAGCAGCAGCAGCACTAGCAGAGCCCCTGCAACATCTAAACTGTTCCAGATATGCCTTGATGTCACCATGGGGCCAAAAGGGTAGACACTTGCTATACAAATAGTGAGTTTGTTTGTTTACAGTTATGTTTTTATGTACTCTTTCCAGTGGTATGTTCTTCCTTAATACATGGAAGGAAAAACGATGTTACCACAAAATACCATATTTTTAACTATGAAAAAACCCCTGAGAAAAATTGATCTTTTAATTGTATTTTTTTAATTTGTGCTGATTGTGTTTAGCTTCATTTATAAAATCGTACAATCATAGAATAGTTTGGGTTGAAAGGGACCTATAAAGGTCATCTAGTCCAACCCCCCTGCAAGGAGCCGGGACGTCTTCAGCTAGATCAGGTTGCTCAGAGCCTCATCCATCCTGACCTTTATACTAATTCAGTATAAAAATACTAATTTAGAAAATATCCAAATGTGCCTTTCATACAATAACCAAAATTACTATTTCTAATGTTTTATCCCTGCCATGTTCCTTAAAGAAAGTAACAGTATTTTTCAGTGAAACTGTCTGAGAACATGAGAGCCTCTTCGTTTAAAAAAATGCAAAAGGTTAGCCAATCTCAATAATAGAATTCAACTATATGTCATCAGTTAGATAAATCTACTCTATGTTATCAGATAATAAAAGCTTTATTAAGTTTTTATTAACTTTTAAAAGTAAGTTGACCTTTGTAAACATAATTTCCTCTTCCTTTTCACTTTTGTATCTGCTATGTTCTTACTTCTCCCCACCCCACAAAAAAGATGTAACAAATCAAACTCATGCAAATGTAACCTGTATTTTAATAACTTTGTAATGCAGTAATGTATTTCTTTATTTGGCTATTTGCACAGGACAATTTGATATAAAGGGTTAAGACCAAATTGTGGATATTTGTTAAACGGAGATACTAATGTGCACTTCAGCCTTGGTATTTTCAAAGCCTAATGGAGCTCTCTTCCTGCAGTTTTACATTGATCCAGCAAAGCTGCTACCCCTTCAGAGATTTTTGCCAAGGCCTCCTGGAGAAAAAGGTGCTCCTAGAGGAGGTGGTCGAGGAGGACGTGGTGGTGGACGTGGAGGAGGAAGAGGCGGTGGTAGAGGTAAGATCTCAGGAATGAAAGATGCAGAATGTTGGGTTTTTCGGTGTGAGGTGGGTTGTTTGGGTTTTTTTTTGTTTGTGTTTGGTGTTTTGGGTTTTTTGTTTTTTTTTTTTTGTAAAGCTGCAGTTGAGTACTTGAATATCAACAGTTGTCTTGGAAAGAAAAATGTTATGCATGTTTCTGTTTGATGACTCAGGGGAAGAGACAGGGATATCTTTCCAATGGCAAGACCTAGGCTTCTGTAGCTAGCTAAGCAATAGTTCCAAAGCATAGGGAGGAGACTATGCTGATTTATAACCAAGACAGAAAGTGTGGCTGCTAAGCAAACTTGTGATAAAAGGTTGTAGGTAATGCATACTCAAAACTGACAGTGAAAGCTGTATTTTTAGTATGTTCTAAAAATCTAGTTTGGACAAAATACTTGAAATGCAGTGTTTGAGAAAAGGGTTGAATGACCTGGTGGATCTTGTACTACTTTGCTTTTTGAACATCTGCCATATACTCCTCAATTAAAGCTGAAGTTAACTTTTTTTTACATTGCAGTTTCTTGCCTCTTCTCCTCACCCTGCCCCTTTGTGTGCAGTGAAGCACAAGTGTTTCAAAGTTTTTGGTTTGTTTGTTTTAATATTCTGTAGAGTTGTAATTATTTATTAATTAATAATCGTAAATATTTTTTTTTCTCATGAAAGAAGGTTATCGTAGAGTTTTGTTAGTGTCTTTAGAATTTTGGACATTGTATATCAGATATGAAACAATACCTAAAATGCTGTAGATGATCCCTAGAAGAGACAAGGCACTAGTATAGTAATTGACCTAGTAACTGTCCAGCAAGTGACAGTTTCTGGTTTATTGTTGTTCTTTTCGTTTCAGAAACAGCCAATGAAAAAAGTTGTCATGCATAACAAAGAATTTATATCTCCTCAAAGTGTAATTTCTTTTCTATGTTCAGGAGGCTTTGGAGGAGGAAGAGGAGGAGGATTCAGAGGCGGAAGAGGTGGAGGAGGAGGATTCAGAGGAGGAAGAGGTGGTGGAGGCGGCTTTCGGGGTGAGTGTGCAGTTTTTACATTTATTAATAAGAATGGCTTCTGATATCTGAAGCTTTTAAGTATTAAACAGAATGCTTTTTTTTTTTAATCTCTTATAAATGTTTATAGTTTCATGTAAAAAGTTTCTGTGCATCACAGTAGCTAGCTTAAGCTGAAGCACAGTATTCTGTATTTTCTTTATGCTTGTGTAAGACCATGCTAGTTTTTTGCATTCAAAAAGGACTGTAAGAATAGACAATGATGATAAATTATTTTATTCTGTCAATTCATTTAGTGTTATATATACGATTTATTTGCTTTAAATGCATCTAAGATGTGAATTGTTCGGTGTGTTTTTCTTCACTCTTAAAATAGGAAGAGGACATTAAAAATGGAGCCACGAGTATCTCCCTGCTGTCTTACCATATCATCTTCAGAAATGAAGAACAAGGAATAATTTTTGTAAAGGACCCTGAAAAAGTTCTTTTTATGAAGAACTCGAAGCTGTAAAATGACAATTATTTTTACATTTAATGACTCAACACGTGAAGAGAGTATAGCCCCAGGCGAACAACAGAAGACTACTCAGAGTATACTTTGAACTTTTTTAAAAAGTCAGGATTCGATGTTATTCTTAAACTGTTTCTGACAAGTGGCGTAGTCAATACTTGACTTCCTGTTGGAGTTTGGAGTAAACAATAGAAATGTTTGGGTTTTTTAAAAAAAAAACCCTACGGGTTTCACTACATGCCCATTTGTCAGTATGAACCTGTTACCTATGTGTGACTGATCCCTAGTTCTCATCCTCTTTTTGTATTGAATCTTCTGGGTTGCTCTAAAGTGAATATACCGTTTAAACAACCTTTGTGAACCTGTTTTTACAAACTAAACTTCAAAATTCTGTGTTGTATTATTTTTATATGTAATAATGTATAAAAGGAAAGAAAGATAGCAAAGGATATTTTTTGGATTTTTTTTGTGTAAATCTCAATGAAAGCCAAAGGCATTAAGGCATCTTCTTAGAAGCTGCTGTCTAATGAATAAGACAAGGTTAATACTATTCTTAAGTCACCTAATTGTATCTAATTACACTGACACTAAGAGCTTTTAACTGCCCACACCTCCCTTTTAGCCTGTTTCTCTTGAGGTTTTGATGTCTTGGCACTGCACCTTTGTGGTGCTCTGAGCTTGCATAGGGCTAAGATTGAGGCTAGCCCTTCATAGGGCTCCTGTGCACACCGTGCTTTCAGGTAAGTATTGCTTAAAAAAGACATGGAAAAATATGCACAGGTCTTTGGTCTCTTTAATGGGATGCATTCTGAGGGTTGTTGAAAAGCTAATCTCTTTTTAAGGATGGAGGAGAAGAGAATGATTCTCTAACTCTGGAAGTAAAATAAGAATAGAAAAGTAGGATCTCTCGATTTCATCCAGAGCCAAGAGTCTGTTCACAGACTCTCATACCAAACACTTTTGAAAAGGGATCTGTGGAATAATCTACGTGAAGATATTTTTAACATCTTGTTGAATGTGGAAAGAGGTACATTTCAGAATTGATCTTACTGTTACACTGTTTCATTAATTAATGCAGTAACGGGCAAATGAGTTATATTACCCTTCTGCTTAACAAAAAGAAACGGGTAATTTGTTGTCACTGGGATTGGACAGTTACTGGTCAGTTTAACAAATGTGACTGTTAGTTTGAATAATCTCTGGAGCAAAACTTGAAACAAGGTAACAAAACAAATGTTCAAGAATTAGAGTTGGTCTGAACAGATGCTGCATAGGATAATAGATAAAAATGTTCTTCAAGTTAAAAAAACAAAGCATAAAACATTGGAATGTCTGCTGGATCCGCTTAGGGAGAAGAAAGTGAGTCTACTGTTCAACCGCAGCGCAATCAGGAATTGAGGGATACCGATTATTTTTCTGGTTTCGCTACAGACTTAATCTTAACCAGGTCAATTAAATTCAGACCTCTAAAAATATTTGGACTTTTCTTGCTGTATATTGCCTAAGTGATTTAGGGCTCCAACTTGGGGCATTGTAGAATTGCCCTTAATCTAGACAAAATCCCATGCGAGACGTATCTCTGGTGTACCACATTGCAGTTGAACAATAGCAACCTGCAGTGAAGCTGGAATTGTCATTGCTTTTGTCATGCTTGTAATTGCATCCTCTGCTGTGCTGTATTTCTTCACTGATGCTTCAGTAGCTGGTTGTGGGTAGCTGACTCAGACCTTTCCTTATTCTTCTGACTTTGGAAGACTAACATAACACAGTCCTCGCTCTTACACCCAAATGCATGCTCTGCTTTGCTATTCTCACTGCATGCTTTAGGGATGTACTTTTCCCCAGGATATCAGAAGACTGTACTGCCATCACCTTTAAATTGCATGATGTGACAGCTGGTGTTTCAATTGCATGAAGTACCTGCTGTCTTGCAGCCTAGGACAAGAAGCGTATGCTTTGAATCTCACAGCAGATGGAGCCATGAGTCGGCCTGAATCCATTACAAGGCCAAAGCAGAATTTTACATCTGTGCGGAGGGGCTGAAGGACAATATCCATTGCAGTTCTGGAGGGAAGATCGGCCTCTTGGTTATAGGAAAATGGATTGCAGTCCCAGCTGAGAAGTGCACGAGGAGCATTATGATGTCCTACGCGTACAAACAACGTTGGATGGGATTAACACAAATATCCAGACAAAATTTGTAATCTTAGGTTGTTATGGAAATTCTAGATCGTTTAGGTGCTGATCGAAGAACATCCTTAGTGATGGGGTGTGAAACGAACAAGGAAGCAGTGTCTGGACATGTTTCCCCCTACCCCATTCTGGGGAAGGTTGGTGTTTGGTTGTGGCAAGGCCGACCCAGTCCCTGTTCTGCCTTGTCTTCTTTGTGCCATGGCATGACTCTGCCCTCCTAATGCAAGTAGTTGCTAACTGTAGTAGATGAAAATTCAATGTCTTAAAAAAATTAAGACAACATGTCTTGTCTGCAGTGTAATGCCGTAATGAACAGGTTCTCTAATTTTATATGACACCTTTGCCTCTTCTGTTGACATTTTATTCAAATGCTGTTTGTGATTCTGTCTCCGTGTTCCTGATCCTTGTAAGTGAAGAGTTTTACATATGGGCTTACAGATATCCTAGCCTTTTTCTGCAGAGAATAGGAAAGGTGGGCTCACCAACACTGATGGAAATAGGTGTGTTGCCAGAAATGGGAAGTTTCAAGTAGCTATAGTGTTGGAGGAAAAGTCATGGTGCAGTCTGAAGTGAGGAGAGTTGGGGGAAGGTGTTAGTGGCGATGTAGGCTCTCGATGACAGTTTGGTGTTCCCTGGCTTTCCCCTCACTGGCAGCCTTTGAGGCAGATGGCTGGGCCACCTAAAGAACTTCTCACCTGCTACTCGCTCCAGCAGCACAAAGGGGGTTGCTGTCCCTCATATTTCTCTGGAGCGCAGGAAGAAGGCAGGCTTCAGTGCACCCCACACTGCTTGGCTTCCCACACAGGACACAGCAGTAGTGGTGACACCTGCCTGTGTCCTTGTCCAGTTGTCAGTGTCTGCGTGTGCTCACTGTTGTGTGAGGCAGAGCATTTAACGACCAAGTCCCTTTTTCAAAATACGCTTGCAAGTGCATGTGTTAGCCAGTGCGGTATTTGACCTAGACAGAGGGTCATTTCAGCTGATTTTGCAAAAGACAGCTGGTAAATCACTGGGATCAGATTGCTTAAAGGTATTTAGAAGACCTTGAGTCTTTTGTCCTTGCCACACTAAAATTCTGGTTCTATATTTTTTTTTCATGTGGGATCTAAATCCTTGCTAAACAGAGGGTAATACATGGAGGTGTATTGTAAAGCTTAAATTGTTACCCATTGAGAATGGCTTTAGTGCCCCTGCATTCCTTCTTGGAGGAATGTTTTTTTTTCACCTTGTGTTTTCTGTAGTTATTGGGAAAGGACGATTCAATATAGTTCATAGATTTGCTGTGTTACTTTGACCAAGAAATTTGATGAAGCACAGAAAATAATTGGGATATTTTAATGTATGTCAGCAGCACTGGCTGTTGTGGAACAGAAAGGATTCTCTCTGGCACTGACAGTTATGGATGTTTGGCTGAAGCAATGCTGAATAGTCACAGACATACTGGTGCAAAGTTATTTGCAGTTGTGCAATGCATTGTCTTGTCAAGAAACAACGTTGTTTTCTTTAAAAGAAAACAGCTATCGCAGGAAGTATGGCAAGTAAAAAGCTTTGTGGAGTCACATATTTTTCAAGGCGTTTTTTTCAGTCAGCTGAAAATCTCTTTAGAGTCAAACTTTTCTAATCAACAGTTTTAAACTAGTAGAAGTCTCTGTGAGGGAGAGGGAGGAAAAAAAAATTTTTTTTCCCATTCGGTTTGAACTATTTGCATCTATTTGTGAAAATAAGATTAAAGGGAAGTTCTGCCTTACAGAGCCCTCTGGTGGTGATGTGCTTAAATGCAGGAGGGTTCGCTTTGGTTATTTTAGTGCGGTTACCATGAAAATAGGAAAGATATTTTATTTTGGTTTTGTTTTTTAATTTTTAATTAAATTTTATTTTTTTTTTTTAAAATGCAAAGGGTAAGTTTCTCTATTCCATCACTTTAGGGTTAAAATATACTTTACACATAACTGAAAGCAGCTTGCTAAGCCCTTTACTGAGTCTTGCATTGCCCCGTATCTATACAGATACCTACAAACTGAAGAATGAACTTAAATAGAAACTACATTTTGTTGCTACTGATCTGTGACAAGTGGGAAGGAAAAGCATCACTTGAGGTTATAAAGTGCCCCTCTGACACTAGTAATACTATCTGCTATTGGAGGATAAAAACAGTCTGAGATTTGGGGTTCTTTTTTTTCTTATGCCAGTATTAAAAAGCAATGTGGTAAGCCATATTGTATCTGGCTTAGGAACTGTGGTTCCAAATTTCTGGATTATTTGTGTACTTTAATTCCTTGCTTTGTCTTTTAGGCTTTGTTTTATGAACTGCAATGTTCTAGAAAAAAAATACTTTTAGGTCAATATTAAGTAATGTGTGCCTTTAATTTTGACTTTTTTTTTCTCCCCATTCCCGTTGCTGTAAAATTAGCCAAATTTAAGAGAAGAGGAGACAGAGACAATGTGATAGTACATAGGATGGGCTGCGCATATTAAAGACATGTTTTAACCAACAAGTGTGTATAAAGTCTGCAGGGTCTCATTAACTGCTACTCTAAGTCTGGAATCCTGTCTGAATAAAAAAAGTGTTGCTTTGCTTTTCTGAGACATTCAGCATTGGAAGCTGCAAGATCTGAGATGCTTTTGAAAATCTTGCCAAAGTTTCAGGGGAGGAAAGCAAAGATATGAAATTATCACTGCGCTTTTATCTATCAGGCAGGACTGTGGGGCACTAGGGAAGTGGCTTCATTGCCAAACAGATCATCTTTCCTTTCGGAACCCTCCCACCTTGTTCCTGCCTAATCCTCTTCTGACAGGAAAAATACCATAATAATACAAGTACCCCGAGAACTGTAAGAGTGAGTGTAGATCTGGGGCATTAAAGAAAACACTTTCTGGTAGAAATGTGACACACGATCATCTGTAGTAATGATGACTAAATGTCATGACTGCACAAGTTTTATATCAAAATTTTCTTACATTTAGATTCAAGTGGGTGACAGGATGTCTGTTTTGGAAAGCTGAGGAGTGGGAGGGAACGCACTCTGAATGTTTCATGGGTTAGAGAAGAGAGAGCTCTTCTGGTATCCTTCCTTGCTATGGGGTGGCTGTATTCCTCAGTACTGCCTGTGTTGCTGCAACTTTGTTGCTGCTCAGAAGACACAGCTCTGGCCTGGGAGCCTGCTTGAGCTGCTTGTGGGCTGCATACAGCTGAAGAACCTTGCTGGTTGCTCATCCTTGACACTTTCATGTATGAGTACAAAACTGGAAGCAAAAATTGTATGAAAGGGAACTGTAGGAAACAGCTTTGATTGCTTATACTGATACTGCTTATAAGCTCTTTGGGCAAGGGTTTATTGCAGCTAATATTTATGCAGAATTTTATAAAAGGTCTTTGCTGTGTTGCTACCTCATCACTGCAGAGAAGAAAACAAGCTTCTGCTCTTCAAGGCTTTGGAAAATGCTGAATAATTTTCTGCCCAGTAGCATGCTTAGGAAAATTTGCCCAAAGTAAGCTTATTTGTGTGTGTTTGGGAGAGGGAGGGCGTTCAGACTTGTAAGGCATATTCAACGATCGTTTTTTACATACCAGGCTATTTTAGAAATGCAGCAATTGAGTTTTCTGAAATTCATGCTTCACTTCAGAACATACTGTACTGTGTTGTTCTTGTGTCTGTGTCAGCTTGAGAGTTTAAATCAAACTAAGATTCTTGAAGAAGTAGGTCTTCAAGGATTTGAAGGGATGGACTTTAGTGTAAACGTATCCTGCTTTTTAAAGAAGTAGACATTTGTGTCTTTATGTTGTGCTGCAGTTTTGTGTGTTCAGTGTGATAATGGGAATTAATTCCAAGCCAGGCTGATGACTAACTGACCTGAGCCAACTTTTGTTGAGGTTTCCGAAGCATTGCACAAGAGGTTTGAAGGAAAAAAGCTGGAGGCATGTGACAGTTAATCTCTTTAGCAGTAAGAATGAAGTTTAAGCGTACTGTACTCAGTTCTGTGCTGCTCTTTGTTTTTATTAACAATCTCCTGCATAGATTGGGAGTGTAAACTTCTTTGCACTTTAGTCCAATTAAATCGTGCTTAGAGGCTGTCAATGCTGGGGGCAACTCCCCCTCTAACCCTTTTTTTAATTATTCAGTGAGTCTGTTGAATAATGAAAGAGTTTGCCTGACAGGGTTTTGTATTGTTTCGTTGTCGTGATGAATTATTGCAGAGGATAGACAACAGTCTCTTTTGTCCAAAATGCACTGGAATGATTCATCCAATTCCTCAGAAAGTGACAATGAAGCTCATTCAGCCTTTACACAGACTGAGCACAACATAGTTGCCGCTTACTTAATAACAGCAGGTATGGGCATTGGCAAATTGTTGCATAACTTGTAAAAATAGAACTGTAGATCTGAATGCTTATTTTGTATAGTAACAGAGGTGGTGTTTTGTTTTGTATTACACAGATGTCTGATGCCTTTTCTCCATAGTTTTCTGGCAAGTTAGCAATCAGCAGACTGACTGAAGTGTGCAGAAACATCTGAAGTGTGCAGAAAAATCTAAGTTTTCTGCTCTATATTTGAAGGCAGCATTGTGTCTTGAAAAATATATTTTGTTGATATGTAATTATAGAAGAGAGTGAGAATTAATTTCTGCCAGCTTGCAAAAGAGATAAAAATAGGGCATAGCTGTCACATCTTGCATTTTTCTGTGATGTGCTCGAAGCTATCTTGAGATTTCTCTTGGGCCACATGTTCGTAGTAATATATGTGTAGTCTGAGCATGTGAGCGGGCGTCTGTTAGGGGGATGTGAGGGGAAGGGTTGGAATGTGACTTAAAGGGAGGGAGCTGGTCATTAATCAGAGAAGAGCAGACTCCAGTTGCAGCTGTATTTTTCAGCGATGACACGTTAGAAAAAGCCTGCTGGAAGGTTTGACATTGTGTTCGTTCTCTATGACTGCAACGGCCTTTGGTTATACTTGAATGATTATGGAATTATTTTATTTTTTTCCCTTGAAAATTTTCTCATTGTTATAACTGCAGCTGCTTCAGTAATGTTTTTCTGAAACAGAGTGCTATAGCAATGAAATATCAACCTGACCAAATACTGAAACCTACTGTGTTTAAAAATAGGCTGTGTATACCTTTATTATGGAAAATTAAATCAGTTTTTATAAATACTTTATTCATAGATAGTACCATACATTTTCTATGTTATTGTTAGCTTTTAAATTACTTGAATATATTAATGTGCTTTAGGTTTATATGAAATAGTGTTGCTGATGGTCATATTTTAGTTAGAGTATCTGTTTGAAGTGGTAAGTATCAAACCAGTGTTCTCACAAAGAGGTTATTTTTGCATGCAAAGCCAGTAATTTATTTCAGGTTTTTATAGAAATTGGTAGAATAACTACACAGGTCTGTAGACTTGTTAAGAAGCTGTAGAGGTGGATGATAGAGGTGGATGATAGGAAGACTAGATACACTCTGCAGTACTACCACACTATTTGCAGGTAACAGGATCGTGCTGCGAATATGTATGATACTTGTTATATTTTAATTAAAATTTATTATATTGTATGTAACAAGGTGTTGTTTTTCAGAAAGTTTGACCACCTCATGTTAGGGATAGAAGCCATCCTATGTGATCCATGGGATTAGCCAGGATCAAGCCAACTCTTCTTTCTTAATCTTGCATGGAAATTAAATGTCTTTATAAAAAAAACCAAAACTATAACTTTGTGGATGGTTTGTTTGTTTTGTTTTTTTCTTATTATAATTGGGAGAATCTAGTAGATCTTTCACCTGTAGCTTGGACTTTGCTTTCTTAATGAGGAATGTTTTTGACAGTAAGGTCCATAATGTCTTTGAAAGTATGATTGATTGCTTTGCAAATGTCTTACCATGGCAAATCTTACTTCTGGAAAATTTAAACTTTATTTTTAAATAAAAATAAGCAGATGTCTAAGAATAAGAATGAAGTACAGGTACAGAGTTCACTGTTACGCTGCTTTTTAAAAGGTTTGAATGTTTCTTTCTTTTGCAAATAATTGCATTGTTTTCTGAGAAGCAAGTAATTGTTAAGTACTGTAGTTAGTGAAGTAATTTTAGTGATGACAGCAGGGATACTCGGGCTGCAGCAAGCAATGCTGCCTCATGGATATCCTTCAGTTTATAATGGTGAAATGCTTTGGTATAATTTTAAAATGCTAACTGGAAAAGTAAATTCCATGTTATATACGGACATAACCTTCATTGTTTTGATGCTACTACCCATGTGTCTTGCTTAACTCTGTTAGGGCTTGTGTTCACATTTGATCTGCCTTTAGTTTTTGTTGCTTCCCTGAGAAGAAGGAAAATAGGAAATTATTCTGCTTTTGATCAGGTTGTGAGGTTTTTATCCTCATCTTCACAAAACTACAAGGTTTAATTTAAGAAATATGGCAGTAGTTGTCTAACCCTAAGATGTTTCACAGGCCAAGTGGCAGCATCCATGTGCTTTTTTTCTGAGTTCATCCCAACTGATTATTTTAGGTTACTGAAAGTCTTGGGCTTGGTCTGCACTCCCTATTCTCTAAGAAATGGGCATTGCTTAACTGCTGCCCAGAGAAACTTTATTCTTCTACTTGACCTGATTCTCAGAAACAGGAAAAAGAGCATTTATTGACTCTGCATGTTTTTTTTCTCACTTTGTTCAAGATGGAATCTGTCTTCTTTCTTACAGTTTGCTCCCCAGAACACTTTTTTTTTTGGCTGCATTATTAATTTGCTTTAGCAGTGCTGAAATTTTTAATGAATATAGGCTTAGCAATTTCCACTTTCTCTTCCCTGTTTAGTTTTGGTGTCCCCCCCACCTCCTTTCACTTTAAAATTGGGCTCTGAAACACTAAATTTAAGTGGGCCTAGCAGGAATCTTCACCCTGAGGGCATGAGTTTACAGTCCTGTTGTATTTCCAATTTCATTCTTGGTAGCTGTAATATCTGTAAAAGCATGCCTCATAAGAAGGTTGTGCTGTTTTCTAACCTTGTAATTCTGTTTTCCTTCCTCTCTCCCAAGAGATGACATACAACCTGCCAATGGTAGAGCTGACACAGCTGGCATTGAGAGTGCTTTTACTATGGTGTTGGTTTCAGATCAGATCTTTAGCTGCCTCCCTTTGTTCATTTCACAGCATCATTCCTGAATTGTGTGAATATTGAATATTATATCTGATGGCATCTATGTGGCTATGCACCTCAAACATCATCTTTAATGTAGTTTTTCTGTACTGAGCAGGAGGCTTGCACCTGAGATCAGACGTGCTTGGTGATTTTTTTAAAAGAGAATGGAATGAAGATAAGCAAGGATTAATTATTTTGCCTCATTTGATTTTAAAATTACTGAATCTGTTAAGAGAGTTTCTGTAGCATAGGAGATTGGTACTGATTAAAAAATGTGGCAGTGAAACTCCTTATGTGAGTTACAGGTATAATAAAAAAGCTACCAATTTACATAATTGAAATGGAGGAACACTCTTTAAAAGCTAAAGAACTGGTGTCCATTATACAAAGTATCAACTTTTGTTGTATTTTTATGGGTGTTATTATAATTGTACTGGCTTTTCTTCTGCCCCTTTTCATGTCTGTCCTGGTATTAACGTAGCGCTTGCTGAGCACAGTGGTTCAGATGGGATTTCGGATGTGTATTTGACTCTAGAAATGTCTGCCTCAGTTTGATGCACTGGAATGTGTGCTGGTACTTATAAATCTATGGATTGTGTTCCTGTGGCCTACTGGTGATGAAGTCCACAGGACTTTCCATGATTTGGAGGGATTTTCATATTGATAACAGTTGGAGTCTTCAAAATTCAACTGTAGAGCTGAAGTGCTTGAAACTGATTCTTGCCCTCAGGTTTTCTAATCCTGCTGATTTGAGTTTATTTTTTGAACTGCAGCGTGTTTGTAGTCTGACTATAAACTGATGTTAGAGATTTTTAACTCTGTGCTGCAGCATTGACAGTGACAGATGGATGAACATTGTATAGTACTTAAAAACCTTATTACCCTTTCCACAGAGGCATGTCAGCAAAAGCTAAGCCGTGTGTGTCAGGTTTTTAGTGGAGCCAATAGAGAAGCAGGAATCCCATCAGTGGGGGTGATGAATTGCCAGGGAACTGGAGCAGGATGGGCAGATGTGAAAGAAGATGGGTCTACTTTTGGAAGTCCACATTCAAAGTGACAGCCATTCACTCAAGCTCCTTGCAGAACTATTCCTCAGATCTGTGATGATGAAAAGTACAGTGTTTTGATTCATGGGTGAAGCTTTTTAAATAAAAGAAAAAATTCTGAGGCCATTTCCATGAATGGTGTTAGACTTTTATCAAAATAACATTCTGCCATGCGCTTGTAATTTAAGGTCTTCAGGCTATACAAGTGCTTGAAGTTTAGGATTTGGTTCAGTAATACTGTGACAGCTGTGCCAGACTAGGGAATCTATGGACAGCTTACAAACTCCCATTATTGTTTACAAGTTATTTTTTTAATGGCTGTGTTTGTTTGAACATGTTGGCATTCTCCATTTTATTGCTAAGGGCTGTGAGTCTTTCTCTGCTGAGGTGCAAGGAAGAGTTTTTAACCTTATTAGCTGTTTATTGATAGCTCAAATTAATCGTAGGTTAGTAAAAGTCTGATGGATGGGAGTTTGCTCTGGATGTCTCTGCAACAGCCTAGAATCTGAAGAGAATACAACCACAACAAAAAAATCCCCTGTTTTGTGGGAATGCCATGTAAACTCATTGCAAGAGCCGTGCAGTAGGATTTGGCTAGAAAGGAGGAATGGCAGGAGAAAAGCAGGACCTGAAGATTTTAATAGAGGTCACCAGGATCAGAGAAAGCTTGCTGATGCACAGGGTCCTGAAGGGTGTCCTGGCCACCTTGTAGAGCATTGTTAAGTCCAAAGCAAATTCCAGAGGGATTGGACATGAAGAGAGGAGAATGTGCATTTTAGCTTCAGGACTGTATTTCTTTATTACAGCTCTTTGTCTACTGGCTGGTTTTTTTCTGTGGCCTAATAATAGACTTCAGACACAGTTTGAGTCAAGCCAGGCCAAAGACATTTAAAAATGCACAGGTTAGCGAGGCAGGAGTAAGTTCAGTGCACAGCTGGACTTTTACCATGGCTGCGAGCTAGACAAGCCTAGAGGTTGGGTGGAGGGAAGGGCTCTGGTGGAGGCCCAGCCATGCCACCATGGTAGGCTGTGCTTATCATCCGAGCTGCTTTACAAGGCTTAGAAGGTACAATTTGCAGCAACCTGAGCCAACGCTGATGCTTGCAAAGAACTGGGACCTCCTGAGCAGAGAGGGCAATTAGTCTGCCTAGGATAGTAGTAGCAAAGTTGAAGCTTCTACATTCCTTTTGCCCATGATTATTGTCTGAGTGCACAGCAGAAACCTCTGCTGAGAAAGGAAGATCTCAGATGGTGGCAGGGGCCTTCTGCTAGATAGGGAGAATCATAAGCCCCGCTTTTTTTTGCCAATCACCAACCTGCATTCTTTTTTTTTGCCATGGAAGACAGCACTGTGCTCAGTGGCTGGAGTATTTAAATTGTTATCCTACATGCTTTTGAGTTTCTGCTATGCTTGTTGTTGTTTCATCGGCAGTCTCAGGTTTGGCAGAATACTCCACTTTTGGCCCTTACTGAATCCAAGTGCAAGTTACTTAATTGGAAAAGGTTTTCTCTTCTTTTCAGGTGTCTATCCTGTTTGCAAAATTGTGCTTGAGTGAAAATAAAACTTGTTTAGGACTTAGATATTACAATAGGCTGCATTTTCTTCTGTATGTATATTACTGGCTGATGTGCATGTTTTGTAAAGTTTCCCTTTTTCTGTTTTACAGGAGTGATAAGCATTTTCAGTAACATTGTTGTGTTAGGCATCTTTGTTAAGTACAAAGAGCTTCGGACGGCAACCAACGCAATAATTATCAACTTGGCTTTTACTGACATTGGTGTTAGTGGCATTGGTTACCCTATGTCTGCTGCCTCAGACCTGCATGGAAGCTGGAAATTTGGATATACTGGATGCCAGGTATTGCAATGCAGTTAGAGAGAAAGTTTTGAGCACTTGAAAGTAAAGTAAGAGAAATAAGTAGTAGCTGTACTTGATATTAGTTCTTTTAAGAGATAAGATGGAGATGCAAAATTTGACTCTAGACTGAAGCTGATGTTCTGTAATGTCAACAATTTCTAGATATAGGATCTGGTGTAAATTTTATTCCAAACTTATATTTATAATCTGAAAACATTAAAATGTAACCTTATATTTACCAACTAGAGAGTTTAAAATAGCTTTAAGTAGGCTTAGGAAATGAAATCCCCAAATGAAAAAGGTTCTAGTACCACATGCACATTTGATGGCTTATTTGATAGTTAGGAGACTTTGGATGTGGCTACTGTTTTGGTGATGAGCTTGACAGATCTTAATGAGTTCTACTTGGCAAATACATATTATTTTGGATGGGACTATTAGGATGTCCAAAATGAAGGCCTGCAAGGCTATTAGTCTCCATTAAAGATTTAGTCTAGTTTTAATAGCTGTCTGTTTTTAAAAATACACTGACTGAAAAATTATACCTCCATAGCAGAGAGATGGTGCCTTTTGATCGCTGTGTACTGTGATTTAAATCTTTATTTTAAAAAGACTGTTAGGTTTAAGGGCCCAGGAAAATTAATAATGTGAGTGTGTATGCTGAAAATGTAACTCAAGGAAACTATTAACAACACTGTACATCTTTTACCTTTATATAATAGGTGTTTATAACAATCTGACATCACTTACCTGAGCATACAGTTACTTCAAGCTCAAAATCCAGTTACTGTTTGACAGGAAGCCTCACTTTTAACATCTTTGGATCTAGACTAACTTAGTGCATTGAAGCTGATGTGAAATCTCACTGCCAATGCTTTGGGAGTTCACTTGAAGCACAACTCATGTCAATCTAAATCGAATGCATCCTTTGAACTGAGATGGCTGAATGTCATGTGGTTCTATTATAACCTCGGGTGGTATATGGTCTGGCAGAGGGCTCTGTATTTTGAGGGTACCAGTGGTAGCACAGTCCTTCCTTTCATCCTTTTTAGACAGGCTGTCCATGGGTTGACTAGGCATTGACCAGAAATGGGGGCCAATGGGAAAAATCAGTGTACCGTATCTGTGAAATAAGTGTAGTTATACAACAGAGGAAAGAGTGACAATTCAGGACCTCACATTTGCTAAAGCCATAACGCTTTTGATGAATCAAATGCTCTTCAGGTTTCTTTAACATACTGAAGACATGAATTGAACCCTCCCAACCTCCAATCTCTGAATCTAAAAATTCACTTATTGAAGTATGGTGTTTGTTTGCTTTTTAGACTACTGTCTTAGGATTTCTGATGTGCACACAAGCATGTTGCTCCGAATTGCCTGTATTGAATTAGTTCCTTCGGTACTTTGCTTATGAAAGAGAACACTGGCTGAATGTAATATATCATAGTGCCTTTGATTCAGTCCACAACTCTGTGCTTGTACCTGTCAAAGATTTCTCAGAAAGGACTTTTTTGTTTGTTTTAATTGCAGATCTATGCTGCCTTAAATATCTTTTTTGGGATGGCGAGTATTGGTTTGCTCACTGTTGTTGCGGTTGACCGTTATCTGACAATCTGCAAGCCTGATATAGGTACTGTACTTATGGTCAAAAATTGTTCAGTCTTGGGCTTCTATGAAATAAGAGTCTAATTGTATTGTTCTCTCATGAATTACTCCATGATTACAGTGCTGGGCATAATTTGAATTTAGGGCATGATCCTACGCTGCTTGGTTAAGTAAGTTATCTGATTGGCATGGATGGTACTGCTTGTGAAAGTGAAATTTTCAGAATTAGGCTGTTATTCTGTTTAAAGGTTGTATTTTCACGGCTGTTTCCAGTCTGTAGAGGGCCACATCCATATACAGAAGCACGTGAAAAGCCTCTCGCTATGGGAGGTTTTGACCACTGTCAAGATGGTGTGTACCTCTAGTGTTAGCACTGTACTGGATGTTTTCCTCTCCTGCCTGTTACAGCTGTATTGGAACAGTTAATTCCTCCTCCTGCAATCATAGAAAGATGTACTTGAGTGCGCTGTTACATAATAAGCTTTTTGGCATGGGGTTAGGGTCAGGTACTGCCTGCATGCTGTGAGTTGGAATGGGTGGTGATGTTTAAGTGGTGTTTATGGCTGGAAAGCTGGAGAAGTTTTCAACAGTATGGAACAGGTATGCTGCAGTGTTTGAGTGTGTGGGCCTTTGAGAGGATCATTATCAACCTGGCATGTGCTTGCTGGAAGCCGCTTGTCATTCAATGCTGGAAAGAAGCAAAAGATGACAATGTTTTGTGATTGTATGTGCTCGGCCACAGGAAGAAGAATGACTGCCCATAGCTATGCCTCTCTAATCCTTGCTGCTTGGATAAATGCAGTCTTTTGGGCTTCCATGCCTGCTGTAGGCTGGGCTAGCTACGCTCCGGATCCAACTGGAGCAACATGCACCATAAATTGGAGGAAAAATGATGTGTAAGATTCCCATTCAATCTTTCTTTTAAATTTGCTGTCTCATTGAAGGCTAAGATTATTTAGTTCACCACTATGTGAGCATAAAGTCTTCTTTCTGAAGTATGAAGCCTAATTTATAAGAATTATTTTAAAACAATGGAAATAATATAGAGCAAGTCTAGAAAAAGCATAGGAATTGAGCCATGCTTGAAAACTGCAAGACTTGTAGTTGCTAATAAAAAATTAAGGCTAAAGAATATTTTCTTAATTCTCTAAAAGCTCATTTTAAAATGTCATAATCAAATCAAAATATCAAATTCTTTAGTAACTTTTCCTGGCTGGCTATGTGTAAGTTACTGTTTTGTTTTTCTGTTTTATCAGGTCCTTTGTTTCCTACACAATGAGTGTAATTGCTGTTAATTTTGTTGTACCCTTAACAGTCATGTTTTACTGTTATTACAATGTTTCCTGGACAATGAAAAAATATGCCAGCAGTAACTGCCTGGAGAGCATCAACATAGATTGGTCTGACCAGGTAGATGTGACGAAGGTATGGTAAATAAGAGCATGTTTTGTTTTAAGCATGTTATTTTGTATTAAAATCTTGGGGGCAAAGGAACAGAGCAGTCTTTTAAGCATTTCTGTTTCCTCCATTCCCCCTTTTCCTTTCATATTGAATATTAACTCAAGTTTAGCCTTGATAAAAACTCTTGGCTTGACTTATAACACTAATATTTCTTTACTTTTGGCCTAATTGTTTTGCAGTTAAATACACCGAGTTATATTTTTTTTTTTTTGAAAAAGGAAAAAAAAATATTAAAGCTTTGGAGTTTAAGCCGTACCCTTCTTTAAAATTGGACTGCTTGCTTTTTCACAAATTAGCATCTTCTAAGCTTTCTATGCACCAAAAAAAAACTTATAAGCAAAGGGGTTCTTTCTTTACATTATTATCAATAGATATTATACTTGTATTTAAACAGGAATCTTCTGTGCAGAGAGTCACTGCTTATGCATTGGTTATGCTCTAGAACAGCTTATACAAAGTAGCCATTTACTTGTTTCTCATTTTGTTCATCACTGAAAGACTGAATAAGGGTATAGGTAAACAACACTAGGGAATCCTGTACATACAAAGGGCCCTGCAGTTTTGCTTTGTCCTTGATTAATTTGAGATTTCCATTCCAGTTTCCATTACTGACTCATGTCCCTGACAAAAGCCATAAAAGTCTGTCCTGGTTGATTTCTGTCCTGGCCTCCCACTACCCCCAGTTGTTGCTGTTCAGTTCTAGCTGTGGTGTGGTGTGTTCTGGGCTGTGAGCCCCAATGTGTCCACATTGTTCTCGTGACAGGCAGGCAGAGAAGACAGATGACTGCTCAGATCTCTCCTCCATGTGATGTTTGAACAGGGCTGTCATGCTTCATTAAACCACGCAGACACTTCTGGGTTCCTTAAGTATATGGGCTGACTCCTTGTGTCCTGGAACGTTTACCTTCTTTTATCTCTCTGTACCATAGCTAAGCCTTATGAAACATTTTTATGAGGTTGGTTGATTGGCTTAGATTTTTCTCTCTGTTCATATTTATTGTTTATAATAATATCCCAGAATGACCCGATATTGATGGATTCCTTCTACCTGGGCTCTCCAGAATGGCAAAAAGAGGTTACATTGAAACATCTTTCTCTTCATGTGTGTCTCAAGTCTAGTTTGAAAGGGAATCTGTCATTCTGATAGAGCATTTTAACTTCAAGAAGTGGTTTATTGTATTTTCTATAGCAAGGTCAGAAAGTAGATTTCAGGTTGTTAACACATGAACAGAAAAGAGAGGAAGTAGCCAGGGAGTGGTTAAACTAAGGTGATTTATGTAAAATTTGGTATCTTCAATGGCTCAGGTGATGATGATTACCCGATAATTTTTAAATGCAGCATTTTCTTTCTTAGGGATGGATAGCCATCCTCTGGTGGATACCAGACTGCAGCTCTTCAGGTATATCATAATAAAAACAGTAATACAGCTAAGGTAACTTGCAGTTTGAAGGAGGGGACTTGCTGATAGCTTGCGGTGCATTTCGAGTTCTCAAGTTGTGATCATAATTAATGAGTGAAGTTCTCTCTGGCCATTTAAGCTTTTAATGGATAAATTTAACATAATCAGTAGTGCTGACTGTGAAGGAAGATTGTACATGATGAAGTAAGAGCATACCAAAATACATGGCAGTGTGATGTGCTATTAAATCCCCAAAGTGAGATTTCGTTATAACCTGTCAAAATTTGTCAGGTGTGGTTATTTACATGTTATTATTTGGTACTGGATATTTTCACGCAGGTGCATGCACTTTTGAGGTTAGGTTGTGAGGTCTTCATTTTTCAGGTAGTACTGGTTATGTGTCTGTTCCTCTTGTTTTACAGATGTCTGTTCTGATGATTGTCATGTTCTTGGTGGCGTGGTCTCCATATTCTATTGTGTGTTTATGGTCTTCCTTTGGAGACCCAAAGAAAATTTCTCCTGCAATGGCCATCATAGCTCCTCTATTTGCAAAATCTTCCACATTCTATAATCCCTGCATTTATGTAATTGCAAACAAAAAGTAAGTTTAGTAGTTTAGTACCAGTCTACTTCATAATTTTAGCATATCATATAACTATAGAATCACCATCTGTAGCATATGATAACTGATTAGTGATGATTTCAAAGGATAAGCCACAGTTGATTTACCAAAGATGACCTTTTGGACAGGAGAGTTTAAAATAAATGGTTTTCATCATCATCAGAACATTGAATTGATAAACATTTTGGAGAGTATATTAATGAAGATTTTGTAAGACAGTTTCTCAAAGGGACTCATTATGGAATTTGGGTTTCAGCAGTGGTAGATTAGTTTTCATGACTGTGATCAAAATGTGTGTCAGTTAAATGACATGTAAGTTCTGTGGATTTCCTTGCTTGATTTGGGATGTGTCACATTCTGACTGATAAGGATGGATTGACACTTTTTGTTAAAGGGACTAAGCTAAGTCTATTCTTCTGTTTTGAGCAAGCATACAAAATGCTTTAACCAAGCCAGGTGTGTCTGAGTGGGAACTGGATTTTGCAAAAAGGCATCCTTCCTGTCACTACTACCAACCTAGAAACAGAGCTTGTGAAGTCTGTCTAGATGACCTTATCTGATCCTGCTGAGTCAATGAAAAATCATCTCATTTTTTTCCCCCATTCTGCAAGATCATCTTTGTTGCGGCTATACCCTGTCCTGGGATAAGCAAAAGATGCTATGACCCCTGTTGTAGAAGCAACACTGAACTTAACCGAGCTATTACTG
This sequence comes from Tetrax tetrax, assembly GCA_009806455.1. Classification (NCBI taxonomy): domain Eukaryota; kingdom Metazoa; phylum Chordata; class Aves; order Otidiformes; family Otididae; genus Tetrax; species Tetrax tetrax. The sequence continues at coordinate 158,927 of WHYT01014615.1, forward strand.
TACATGGAAGTGAAAAAGACTTGGGTCCTTTTCAATTCCAAATACACTACTTTTTTTATTAAGTAAGTTTTACTAAAATTGAAAACTGTTGTAGTACTTAAGGCCAGCTTACCCAGTTTTCCTTTGTATTTGGTTCTCCAGCTAATGATCTTTCTACTTTCCCTTTCTTATCCTTTACAGGTTTCGGAGGGCAATCCTGGCAATGCTGCGATGTCAGACAAGACAAGAGATAACTATAAACAATGCCTTGCCCATGAGTGTATCTCAAAGTGCACTGACATCATAGAACTTATGTCATTTGCCTGCATAAGTTACACAGAAAGGAGTGAAATCTGGGTTAAAGTTAATTAATCTTTTGGAACATAAATCTTTTGGAAGAATAATCTACCCCAGCCAGCCAGCTGTTTTCTCTTTCCCCCAGTATTCTTTTTAGATAGGTTAAAAAGACAGACAAAATCCACTAAGACTTTAGTTTTTGAGAGTGAGATTTATGGGCGCATTGTGCCTGTCCCAAACAAAAAAGGTTAGTGAAGTGTGCACTGTGACTCTTACAGGGTTGGACAAGGTGACACAGGGACAGGGAGAGACTGAAGCAGGAATTGCTTAGGTTCAGTAACATAGATTTTGCACCTGTAATTCCTTTAATGAATTATTTTCCATCCACTTCCCTTGAAAGTTTTCCAGACTTGAAATACTCTAGATTCTTCCGGTGTGAATATATTTCTATACCAAGTGTCCATGTTGATATGCCTTGCAAAGTTCTGTTTCTGTGAATATATTAAGATATCAAAATATCTAGCCAAAACCTATAGAACCTGTTATCAGCTATTAGGATTTTGAAGGAGTTTCAGGATATTTAATGTATTTTTAAAGTTTTGACTTGCACAACTGTCACGTTCCGGTTTCGGACGAGAGGAAGGCCCCCTTGCGTTCCAGCCGACCTCAGACGAGTCTGGGAGGCTGGGGGCGGCTGGGCCCACCTCTCACACACCAGAGCTGGTTTTGTGCGTATTCTCGGGAAACAGAATTAAGACTCAAAACGGAGTCAAGTGCCAGGTGACTTTATTAACCCGACAATAAGTTTGCAAATGGAAGAGAAAGGAGGGAAAGAAAAGGAAAGAGAGAAAAGAGTTCCGGTTATAATAGCTACCACCACGGAGTTGCAGCGTCCCGACAGTCCAGTTGGCTCGAGGAGGTAACGATCCGTCCGGCGTTGGTCCTTTCGACGTCGGTTCCGTGGTTGAGTAAGGTGCAGTCGTGTAGTGAAGAAGTGAGTGCAGAAAGTGTGTGTGTAGAAAGTGTGTGTGTGGTGAAGAAAAAAGAAGTGAGGGAAAAGAAGTGAGGGTGTAGTGAAGAAAGAAGAAGTGAGGGAAAGAAGTGTGCGTGTAGTGAAGAAAGAAGAAGTGAGGGAAAAGAAGTGAGGGTGTAGTGAAGAAAGAAGAAGTGAGGGAAAGAAGTGTGCGTGTAGTGAAGAAAGAAGAAGTGAGTGTCCCGTTAAGAAAATGTTCTCCTTTTATGTTGGTTGTTTTCTTTGTATTCCAAAAGCTGGTTTTTTTCCTAGCCGCATTCCCCACCTGGCGGTGATATGCACGCCCATTACCGGGTGATACACATGCCCATTACCGGGCGATATGCACGCCCATTACCGGGTGATACACACCTCTGGGGGATGCATGCCGGGGGGGCTAGGGCTAGACGTCTCGTAACCAGTTCTGCATTCAGGTTCTGCGAGATAATGGGAAGCCATTGT
>WHYT01014616.1:0-16804 GCA_009806455.1 Tetrax tetrax
ATGGTAAGACTTACTGATTTATGTCTCTGAATTTTTCGATTTTTGATCATTCCCATTCCCATTCTGAAATTTGGTTCAGTGAATTTATATAGTAATGTTATAACTACTGTCACAGAATCACAGAACGGTTTGGGTTGGAAGGAACCTTTAAAGATCATCTGGTCCACCCCCCCTGCAAGAAGCAGGGACATTTCCAAGCAAATCAGGTTGCTCAGAGCCCAGTCCAACCTGGCCTTCAATGTTTCCAGGGATGGGGCATCCACCAACTCTCTTGGCAATCTGTTCCTGTGTTCCAACACCCTCATTGTAAAAAATGTCTTCCTTGTATCTAGGAAAAAGCATTTAACTTTGACCTTTGACTTCTGCACTTCCAGGTGGGATGGCAAAACTCTCATTACAAGGTCAAAGGAATTAGTCCCTTCACCAGTGACAGGACAACATTATGTTCTTTGCACCATCTGTCATGCAGTCAAGGTCACAGCACCAAAGGAACCCACAAGTTCCTGGAGGAAGTTGAGGCTCAGGAAAACCACAGATTTAAATGATGGCAAATTGGTATTTGTTGTGGTTTTGCTTAGTGAGGGGGGCATAAGGTGGTAGCTTCTGTAGGAAATTGCTAGAAGTCGCTCCCCTTTGTTTAGTGGACTCGGCCGGGCCCAGGGCGGACCCACTGCTGGCCAAGGCTGAGCCGATTGGGAGCAGAATGTCCCGTGATAACGCCTCTGCGATAACGTATTTAAGAAGGGGAAAACAGGAAAAAAAAGAGAAGAGAAGATGTGACGAAGCTGAGCAAGGGCAGAGGCCCAGAGGGGGAGGCGCAGGCCTCCGGGGCCTTGCAGGCCTCACCCTCTGGTCTCTCGCCAGGCGGCCGACTGGGCCCAACTCAGCCCGGTCTGGCTGCAAGAGGTGGAGAGAAGATGAGATGGGATGGATAACGTGAAGAGATCCTGAGAGGCTTCTGCCAGCCTGTTGTGAAGAATTAACTTTTCTTGTGAGAAAAACAGCTGCAAACACCAAGGTCAGTGAAGAAGGAGGGGGAGGAGTAATGCGGCTCCTGGCCAAGATTCCCCTGCAGCCTGTGGTGATGACCATGGTGGAGCAGGTTGTCCCCCTGCAGCCCATGGAGGTCCACGGAGGCGCAGAGATCCACTTGGAGCTTGGAGCCCATGAAAGACCCCACACTGCGGGAGGTGGATGCCTGAATGCGGCTGTGGCCTGTGGAGGGCCCTCTGGGACAGCCGTTCTGGAGAGACTGCACTCCGTGGAAGAGATGACCTACACCAGAGTAGTTTAATGAAGGACTGTGGCGTATGGGTGGGACCCCACACTGGAGCAGTGGAGGAATGCGAGGAGTTCTTTCCCCAGCTGTGAAGCAGCGGCGTAAAACAACGCATGATGGACTGACCGCAACCTCCATTCCCTCTTCCCCCCTGTGCCACTGGGGGGGGAAGGTAGATAATGTTAAGCTCGGGAAGTGGGAGGGGTGGAGGAGGTTATCTTGTTTTTCTGTCTCATTATCCTGCTAGTTGTAGTAATAAATGAATAGTTTTCCCCAAGTCGAGTCTGTTTTTGCCCGTGACGGTAAGGATTTCTCCCTGTCCTTATCTCAAACCTCGAGTCATTTTTTTAAATTATCTCTCCCTTTTCTCTCGGAGGGTGGGGGGAGTGAGAGAGAGACTGCGTAGTCTGGTCCGGATTGGGGCTGAACTACGACAGTATTTCAGTGATATACTAGTGATAATATCCACATACACTTCAACCATTTCAGTAAATGAAACAAAAGCATTGTGCTTTCTAGGACACTCTTGCTTCGTAACTAATCAACAATATCTAGGTTTCAGTTTAGATCATATATATGGTCACATAGCTATGTATTTCTATACGTATTCTATCACAAGATCAATCCATCAAATGTTTGTTCCAAATTAACAGCGAATCAATCAATTCCCCTTTTTTTTTTAAGCATACACAGATCTCAACACTTAGCTGAGCCATTTTGATCATCACTAAATTTAAAATTTTGTTTCTTCTTTCTCCCCTTCTCTGGTTGGCTATTGCACAATTTTGCATTGTGTTTTGGTATAAACATATGCAGGAAAACAAACAGACCGCAATGTACTAGCTCCTCTTCACAGGTAACCGAATGCAACCTCACTGGCTGCAGTGGGACGTCACCTCTCTGAGCTCAGTACCAAACAACCTGCTGCTGATGCCGCAAACTGCTTGCACCGCACCACACACTGTGTGAATTCTGAAGTAAAATTGAAATTTAAAGACAGAAGAGTATACACATTAGCTAATGTAAAAAATATATGGGAAAACAATTGTTATTACAATTTGCATCCTGTCCAGAAGCCTTAATGCGTACAAGGGGATTTCTCACAATCCTGCCTGTAAAATACACACTAATGTCAGATCAACAAAAGCAGGCCATGCAAAGCATGGGTTTATTTTGAAAACTACTTTAGACAATATTTTCCTGTTACTTCAGAGGAACTAAATGTTTATGAAATTGTAACTTCGAGAGCAGGACATTTAAAACTTCTAGCTTCCTGAACAATATTTGCAATCAGCATGTTGAGCTGGTTAAAAGATGATGTTGGATGCAAAGATAAATCCTGAAGGCTAACTGTTTTGTTTCCCTAATCATTTCCGAAGGAAGTGGGGAAAAACAAAACAAAACAAAGCAAAACATGTTCCTTCTTTTTTTTATTGCTAGTGTCAGATATTAAAATACACCAGAGGTAATGAAATTAAAATATCAGCACGACACTTTCAAAAATAATGGCAAAGCCTCCCTGACAGCTCTGTCTCCCTGAGTGTTTTCTATCTTGCTGTCTTTTAATTACTGCAGAAATTAAAAAGTCTACTATTAGAAAATTTTCCAACTCCCACAAATTCTTCAGAACTGTGTGACAATCTTATCACATCGAAAATCTGAAGAATCACTTTCACTCATCTTTCCAAAGCCCACAACCTTCTCTCATTCCACATCCTGTTCTTTCCTTTTCCAGCTAATGCCATGCCCTCGGTTTAATTTTAAACAGCAAAGCTGCTGTAGAGCTGTCTTATGTAAAACCATACAACTTGATGAAGTACTCTATAAAAATGAACAAATAAGCATTTAAAACACCAGTTTTAGCATAAAATCTTTCACCATAGTCCCTTATTCTTTTGGTACTTTTTCCTCTATTCTTTTCCTCTACTGGAATTTGACAGCAGCCTATATACAGAGGACTCCTGCTGGGATCTGAAATACCACACATTTTGAAATAACTCGAACCATTTCTTATATTAAATTCCTACTAAAATTACTTTTTTTCTGAGATCAATGACACACTTTCTAAAGGTAAATATAAAAACAAGTGAGTAATGTTCTTCAGACATTAAAACTATGTACAATTTCACATTTCAAGGACTACTAGCTTACTGACCGCTTTATCAAAACAGGACAACTTCCTTTAACCAGAATAACTGCTTGAAAGAATCTGTAGCAAAAATTGCACATTGGTTTTTTTTTTTGCAAAGCCTTCTCCAGGACTTGAGAGAATTAAAACAATTTTCAGAAGACATATCACCATCCTTCCCTTTATAAAAGTGGACAGTGTTTCAATTTTCTAACACCTCAAGAAATAGTCCTCTACAAAGCCAAAAAGCTGCAAAAGTCTTTTGGCTACTTGTGACTCTTATTCCATGGTTTTATATTTTAGTGAATTTGCTTACGGCTGACTGGACTCTGTGCCATCTGCTAGACAGCTGGAAAAAAACTCTATTTTATTACGAGGTGCCATGCCCTGCTCCTGGCCAAGTAGTTGTACCACTTCATCTAGAACTTCATCATTTAGGACAACAACCGAAAAGTTTTCACACGCCATCTAAGATTTCTTTTCCATCAATTCCATCATTATTAGTCCATCTTCACTTCAGAAATGGCGCTATGTCTTTAAGGCCAGATGCTGTTTCCAAGCCCACATGGTGTTTTCTGGATCCACAACTCAGAAAAACTCATCTGCCTTTTGTGCCCACCATTTATCTTTCAAAACACAAAGCTTTGCTTGTTTTTCTTGCTTAGCTGCCTGGCTAGAAGCTTTCTCATGTGCCTTTATTTTTTTTTTTTAAGCTTTTATTCAGCTTTGTGCAACATGTTCAAGGACACTAGCAGAAAATTAACTGAACTGTACCTTTTAATCAAACTGTCCTGAAGTTTGTGTCAACTAAGCTTTTGATTTTCACTAAGGCCCTATGTAATTGCATGGCTGAGACTTTTTTCCCTCTGAGTCAGCATTCCCTGTTTGGCTTGGTAGATCAATGATAACAGCATCAGGCTCAAATCTAGTTGTTTCATGATGTCTGTTGTCTTCAGAAATTCAGTTCTCTCTATTAATGAGTCTGATGTGCAGTCTACACTTACTGTTAGCAGATGGTGATATTTGACTCCTCGCTAGTCCACAATCAGTCCAGCAATTTGCACATCGCATGTATCAGGTAATTCTGACCGGCATCACAACCTCCAAGCTGCTGCATGTTGTCATCTACAGCCAGCAAGAAGCGGTTCTGCATTCACAGCCAGATACGAGATCATTCTGTATTTGTTAGTATATTGTGACACTATGACAGCAGTAAGACTTGATTCAAATCCTTCAGATGACATCCTGCTCACCTGGAGTCTCTCCTCAAACTTGAAAGTAATGAACAATCCACACTGTAAAATCCCCTCTGTATGAGAAATGGGGCATTTCACAACAGGGCAATAATTCTGATTAAATAAATAGGACTGTTCTTTGACTTTACAGGGTCTGTCCTAGTTAGCATATAGGACTAATAGTGATAATATAGTGACCAAACATGTAGATATTGTGAACACCCTTCTAACCACGTATGTGCTTGACAACATTTGCCAGTGGATTCTTTTCAGTGAGTCCAATGACATATAGATGTCATTCATCTTCTCACTTACTCAGCAGAAAACAATTGCATCCAGATTTTTTCAAGTTTGTGAGATAGCTATGAGTGAACCTCGCCTGCCTCATCTTTGTAGCAACAATTATCGGGAACACAAAGTCTGACATACCAGAGATCATCAACTTCTCTGCTTAATGCAAAAATGTCAGACCTCACAGAGGGTTTGGAAGTGCTGAGGAAAAGTCAAAGGCTGTGGCTCCTGTGCAAATAACAGTAATGTAAGGAAGGCTAAAAGAAAATTTGTGAAAGCAAAACATTGGTTGCTAGTGAAGAAACGGAGAACTATCGGAACATTCCCAGAAATGCTCCCAAAACAAGACAGGCTGACAAGCAGAAGTTTAATAAGCAGCTAAGAAAATGTGTTAAAAAGGGAATTCAAAGAAATCGTGAAATTTTGGGAATGGGGGGGAGCCTCTAGAAGGTGGCTAGACCAGAAAAGAATGAGATTGCTGGCACTTCAAAGGTCATAGGTAGACATTCAAACTGAAGAGGTTATAAAAACATAATAAGTGATTTAAGAGAAGCAATAATGTCCTGTAAGAGACCTGTAAGGCTGAACTAAAGGAAAAGACAGAAGTTGACTAAACTTAAGCAAGAACGAGATGGCAAAGAAAAGCCAGAACAGACAGACTCTCTTTTTAAAAATTTTGCAGAGAAATACCCATTTGAAAGTATACACTAAAAGCCTAAGAAGCTATATGGAAGAACCAAAATGCCTGTTCTTAAAACATTATTTATGCAATAGTCTTACTGAAAACTTGGTAGAAAAAAGACCATCAGCAGAATACTGAAAAAGCAGAAAAGACTGAAAGCCATCCACTTCAGCAGGAATTGAAGAAAGATTGTATTAACAATCTAGGAGATTCAACAAATAGCATAAAGTCTCTATGAACAAAAAAACTAGACTGAATAGCAAAGGCTATCAAAATAAATGATATTCTGGTCATCCGACCAGAATGGAAACTATTTGAGATTCTATGAAATGCAGAGATAGAAAAGGCTGTCAAAGAAGAAAACTCAACAGGTCAAGGGATACTTTGGTGACTGGCAAGTATGGCAAGAGGAGATGGAAGCTGACACCACTGTCTATGTCTCATGCAGAGCTGAAAACCAAACCAAACCAAACAAACAAATGAACCAATAAACAAAAAAAAACCCCACCCATACAAGGAAAGAGAAAAAACTCAGTCTGATCTCAAGAAGTGTAAAGAACCTGGTTCATAAAATATTACTATTAAAGAGGTGCTTTATAACAATGACAAAGCTTGTTAAGCAAACAAATGAAAACCAAAACCCTAACAGTAAAATTGAAAGGGGGAGCTAGAAGCTTACAGATTAAAGTCTTTGTAGGTGGTCTGAAGACACTATTAAACTCAGAGGCACAGGCCAAAAGCTAATCAATTCCCAAAAATGACTTGAGAAAGACAAAAACACAATCAGAATGCCTGAAGAGCCAAGCCATGAAGCTTCTAAAAAGTCTTTCAAAGAAAAAAAAAGAGAGGGAATAATGAAAAGGATCATACAATTTATGAGGATTAACATAAAGACTCAGTAATACAGGCCAAGAAAAGAGCTTGAGAAAACATTTTTAAGAGTATAAAAATAAGTAGTATATTTCTTTTTAAACTTGAATCAAGAGTTGGCAGCCTGCTAAAGGGACTTTTAGGCAAACAGATGATGCAAGTATTAAAAAGAACAGTTAGAGAAGAGCAGACTAGTAGAATGGTTTTTTTCTTCATATCTGTGTTCAGCGTGGGGTAATTCTCATTCCAAAATATTCTATACTGGCGTAACAAATCAGAAGATCTGTCTCAAATTGAACTATTAGTCTAAGGGATCACAGACAAAAGCAAGAACATGAAATGCAAAAACAATCTCCACAAGCACGCAGAGTTCACCAGAAAGTGCTAATGGGACTCAAAGGAGAAAGAGCTAAAACTGTAGTAACAGATAACCTCCACCTAAAAGTACCCCAGTATCCAAAGACAAGAAGGCAATGCCAGTTTCTCCTGGGGTCCGTCTGAAAAACTATGGGAAGTACCAGTAGGTCTCATAGCTATCCTGGGAAAATTTGTCAAAAACAACGCCCTAGCGCCCACAAAGTCCTCAGGAATCCTAGGGTATATGTTGCTCAGCATATACATAAACAATTTGGGAAAAGGGGTGAATACACATATGACAAAGATGATGGGCAACTATAAAGAATTACAAAAAGATCTTATAATAGTCACTACTGAGCAAGCAAATGGTAGATGTATGTGAAGTGATACAGCTCTGACAAAACAATTCCTAGAATTGATTACGGCCAGGATCCTATAGAATCCTAATTCTATACACAACAACAGGCTCCTGGTTGACTATCAGCACTTAGAAATGGACATATTTGGTGTTTATCATGGGTAGACGCATGAAAATATCCCTTTTATGCTAACTCTCAGTCAAAAACCAACCCAAAATGCAGAATACAGGAGAAAAATAAAGAAGGGAGAACATCATGATGCATGACAAACACCGTAAACAATTCTGGTCCTACCACCACTGCCTCTTCCAAATGAATACAAAACAACTAGCAAAGATGCATTTCCAAGGATGGTCAAAGCTGCAACACAGTGGCTAGGTATTGGTGGAGTAACTTTTGTTTTTAAGCTTTCTCTTCTCTGCATGGAGTGAGCACAACTGCCCTTTGATACAGCTCTTCTGATTTTTAAAAGGTAGTGTCCATCTCAGAGCAACAGGGAACAACCTCCACTTGAGTTACCAGTATGCAAAAGTGCAGCCAGAGGACTCCATGAGCCTGTGACCATTCCTACTGTCTCATATGCCATGGGATAGAGGACAGATACCTATCCCTGGCAAAAACATGATTAGCAGAATCAGTGTGTGTGTGCGCTTGTATATTTTACATACTTAAATATGCCCTGGGCAAACACCATGCACCCAACCTTAATGGCAAACAGCTTTTCCTACTTCTTTATACACTCTCATTTGCCACAGTTTTCTCTCTCCTGATTTATTTTCCATCAATTCATATCCTCCCATCTTGTTAACCATGTCATACAAAATCTGCCAGTGCATACAGCCATTTATTTAATAAGCTGGGGTTTCGATGGCCCACAGCGGGTCAGGGAACACAAATGGGACTGTCATTCCTTTCCATCATCCAGCACCATCTCAATCTTCTCTCAGACTGGCAATTACCAAAAGTAGCTCTACTTTAAGACATTGAACAGACTATGAAAAACAAGATGGTGCAACCCAGTTACTCGTGGCTATAACACTCAGCTGGTGCACTTACAAACTTGTCCTATCAGGCCACACCAGCTGGCAGCCATCGAAGATAAACCATGTCCCAGAGAACAACAGCAGTTAATTACCTTCTGCTGCCTGAAGTGTCCCCTTCAGAAGAGGTCTGAGACTATACGCAACAAAGCCAGCAGAAGTTCGTACTTTGATGAAACTATTTCAGGCTCCAGAGCTAATTAGCATGTACTCATCTCATTTAGATTATTTTTAACGTAAATGTAGTGATCAATAAGTATATCCTTCTTGTATGTTTTATTCTACAGGTATTGGTTCTGAATTCCTCTCAAAAAATGTGGCTTACTAACTTTGCCTAGCTGTTTTTTTCAGATGTTCTCAATATCCTTCCTCCTCTTATTATCAAAAAAATCTTAAAGAAACTCTCCAATAAATACAATTACTATTTACGTAACATCCAAAAATGTGGATACACAAAGAAAAATTGAGTCATACATTTATGAAAAATGTATGCTTTGCAGTTAAATATATTCAAAATATGTTATTGTTGAAAGAGCTCCATCAGTTAAACATTATGGATAATACATCACTCCACAAGACTCAAAGACATGTTTTTTTAGATTAGCTGCACTGTGACACACACTAAAAGTGAAATTATGGCCTTCCTTGTACCCATACAGACCCAAGGAAGTCCAAAATATTGAAGAACTCATTTGATTCTTTGAGCTATTTAATACTGGCAGTTACATTCTTTGGCTGTCACTTTTTAATCAAATCTGAAAGATGGCTTTCCCTTACCACTTTACTCCTGACATAATAACTTGAGAAACTGGCTGTAATCAAGAAAAAATGTCAAGATAGAACTTGCTTGAAAGTAAGGATCACAAAATTTGAACCAAGGAGCACACAAGTTTCAGCACAAGGTGCTCATTTTAAAGGTCATTTTAATGAAGAAAAAGGAAGCTTAGGCTTCTTTTTCTACTGGATCTTTTAAAAATACATTTTTTTTGCAAGAATATTGCAAAGATTTAACATATTGGCTTAATAAGGTGACATGAAAATAGTTTTAATATTGAAAAGCCACTACTGTCATTGAGCAATTACTTTTCAAGTTTTTCCTAAGGTTTTGCAACTACTTACTAAACATAGCTGTTATTATTGAAGAAAAGGTTCTTGAAGTTTACTCCCCTAAGGACACTTTCCACACTCTCATTCGTCTCTCAGTTCAAGTGACTTCAAACCAAAGAGATCTCTTACTTCATTTTTGACCCCAGGATCAAGCCCTGACAGCTCTGTAGAGGAGTACAACTTCAGACACACTCATAGGAAATAGAGCAAAAGAGATTCTGCAAATCCAGGCGTATTTGTTCAGTGCTAGCTGAGTACTATTACCCCATTTCTCTAAGGCACAGGTAAGAAAACAATAAAAATCAAAGAAACCAAAAACAATCTGGCAAATCATTGTAGTGTTAAACAGACATCGTGTCACTTGAAGAAGTGTCTAAAATTCCACCATCTACCAGTCGGGCTTGGAAATTGCCTGGACTCACTGGTGTGGAAAACAAGCCCAAGTGAAAGACTACAGCCACTTTCTGGATTTTCCTACAGGACTGATCAAAGTACTAGCAAGTTGAAGACATGGACAGGGAAATTTTACCTGGAATGGAAGGACAGCAATCCCACTTATCCAGTCACTGGTCCACTGCGCATGTTAAGAGGTTCCACAGCAAACTGCTCAGCTGCCTTGAGGAGGCAGGTGGAAAAAGCAAGTTCTAACTACTTTTGCAAACCCCTGAGAGTGGCTCTGAAAAGTCACCAGTCCTCATGGGATCTCACGGAACTATCCAATTACCAAACACCAGACTGGTTGCACCTGAAGCTATAAGAGAAACACATGGGGGCCAAAGTACACCTTACCCCAGCTGCCCTCTCTGGAGCACACTCTGCGCAGGCAACCAGAAGCCACTACTCCTGCACTCTTGAGCATATCTTGCAGGTCTGAGAAACTTCAAAATTAGAACCATGGATGGTGGAAAAAGTGGATGCTCAGACAACAGACCTGAGGGCAAGGCTGAGAGGCCAGTGATGATGGGTGCTGCTTCCTCTGCTTCTTCCAGACACAAGCCCGGAACAGGTTCTCACCAGGAACAGCAAGGGTCTTTTATATCATGTAGAATCATGTAGAATAGATAGGGTTGAAGGGACCTTTAAAGGTCATCTAATCCAACTCCCCTGCAAGAAGCAGGGACATCTTCAACTAGATCAGGTGGCTCTGAGCCTCATCAACTTGATCTAGTTGAAGATGTAGGCACCATTAAGAACAAGAGTTCTGTTTAGAGACAAGAGAGAAAGAAAATATTTCCATACAGGTTGGGGAAACAGACAACTGGGAGGATAAATGTAGAGACAGCCTCATACTTCTCTGCACAGATGGTGTAATAGTCCCTTGAATTTTCAGCATCATCTGAATAAGGTTCACTGTCCGGAGGTTGTTTATTCAAGATATAAAAATAAAAGATCTGGAGAAGAAAATGTGTGGAGCTGGGTTTTTTTTGTTGTTTTCAATAGGATCAGGAGTGATGCTCAAAGCAAAAAGAGGAGGCAGGGAAAAGCAGCAAAACTGTGCTAATTCACTTATTTTGGAGTCCAGATCACCAAAATTAGAAGTTTAAACTGTTGGCATCTTTTCAATCACATATCAATAAGGCTTGAGTTGACTCATTTCTTTCTGAAATATGCAGAAGCCACTGTGGCAGCACTTCTCTTCTTTGGGGTCACATCTTGGCTATGACTGGGAATGTAGGCACAGGATGAAACACGGCAGGTGTTCGGCTGCACTTTGTTCCCATGATGCTCACATACTCAGTCACTAAAAAGATTTGCAGATCACTTCTATTTGTGTTAAACACCCATTCCACCATCAGCCTGGAGTGATGCACAGTGCAGTCTTGAAGATTCCAGTGACTGCTACCATTATAACGAGATGTTTTCTTATTTACAGTATAAACGTAGGGACTGTGATCTCTGCTTAATCTAGGAGACCTCTTGAAGGTTCAATCAAAGAAACCTCTTTACCATTTCTATAGCAGTTTTGAGATACTCACAAATGGGTCAGGTATCTTTGTCCACAACATGGAACTTGAAACCAATATTAAAAAATTAAAGCAAGATAAGCAGACAGGCATTCACAAGTCCATGGCAGATCCACTATGAAGTTGCCAATACACGATTTGTGAATCCACATACCTGGCTTGATGCTGATAAAGACAGCAGACAATCATAGCCCAGTCCATCATCTGTCTTATTCTCATTGCACCTCAGTAAAAAAACAGCTCTAGTCAGTGTGTTATTCATCATTTTTTGTCAGCTGCAGTAATGATTAGGAGTTCTGGATCCACTGTTTTGAGTCATGATTTGTGACATTAAATAAGCTTTCCATTGCCAGAGTATCCACAAATCTTCACTTTATTAAGATTACAGTTCAAGGCAAGTATTTTTCCGACATAGCCATACCTATGATTTTATCCAGTTCTTATTTAGCATTCAGGTTATTAAATACTAAGGATGAAACAGAGGCAGGCAAAGTGAGGTTGCCACCAGCACATCATTATTTTGATGGCTTTCTGTTTCCAGGCTTGTTAAGGACTGGCAAATGACACAAGCTCTTAGCAGCATTAAAAGTAACCACAGATGTACTGGGAGTGTCATTAGCAAATGAAAGAAGAAAAAGTCCAGACTGATGCAGTACCGAGGAATGAAACCAGACACAAAGCTAGGCAACTCCTGCTTCAGAGAGGAAGATGCAGCAATCTTTACGGGTCTGACTAAAGAGGTGATACTGGCTACAGAAGTCATGCTGAGACAAACAAAGATGCTACTGGAAGGAACATTTGGCAGAGACAGAATTATCATAAGACTGTATCAAATAGCCAGGAACTATAGCTGTCAAATAGCCAGCAAGTATAGCTGGAAGAATGTATTGGTAACATTATGGTGCCTAGAGATAAAAAAAAATAGAAACATAGGATTTCCTCATGGCACATTCTAATAGGCAACTTGAAAGCAGAACTGTATGCTCAATTATAGGTGGAATTATGGAAAGAAATGTTTGTTTTGAATTCTTCCTCATCTTGGTAGTAGCAATAATCTGGCAGAATGAGTTTACGAAGAGGTAGGATACCTCCTGGGCACAACAACCACAGCATCAAGCATGCAAACAGCTCTGTGTCTGCTTGTCCTTCAATTAGTGAGGATTGTTCTACTTCATTACCTTTTTTGTGACTTAGCTTTCTTTTTAGAGGAATTGGATAAGCTGCAGCTGGAAAACAGTACAGCTGATGCTTTGGCTTACTTTCAGTCTGCACAGATTCCAAGGAATCCTTTCAGACCTTGGGTATTCTTGGACTTTGGGAAGACACTTTGTGCTCTTGAAAAAAAAAGGCTTTAAATTACACAGGGCTGATCTCAAAAGATTTCCTAAAATTGAGAGTACAAGTGAACTTGCAATACACCTGTGAACTTCCAAGATGGTTGTATTATTCTATGCAATTAGGTTATAACAAAGCATCTCATGAATAGGGATACAACATCAGCATGGTGACCTTTTGGTGTGGACAGATTTATTTTTCAGATACAGAGTACTGATGAGAACATTACGAGAGGCAGGCAGCAGACACCGTTACGCAGACACCTAATCACTTGAGACACTGCAATGAGAATGATGGAACATGTCTTTCAAAGCTACTTTTTCTATATGGACTTGAAGAGTTTTCCCCTTCCATTTCAGGATGAGATTCTGATCATAGAATAGCTTGGGCTGGAAGGGACCTTCAAAGGTCATCTAGTCCAAACCCCCTGCAAGAAGCAGGGACATCTTCAACTAGATCAGGTTGCTCAGAGCCCCGTCCAGCCTGGCCTTGAATGTTTCCAGGGATGGGGCATCTACCACCTCTCCGGGCTACCTGTTCCAGTGTTCCATCATCTTCATAGTAAAAAAAAATTTCCTTATATCCAGTCTGAATCTACCTCCTTAAAACCATTACCCCTTGTCCTATCACAACAGGCCCTGCTAAGGAATTTCTCCGCATCTTTCTTATAAGTCCCCTGGAAGGACACTGTAAGGTCTTCCCACAGCCTTCTCTTCTCCAGGCTGAATGACTCCAGTTTTCTCAGCCTGTCCTCTTAGGAGAAGTGTTCCAGTCCTCTGATCGCTTTTGTGGCCGTCCTCTGGACTTGCTCCAACAAATCTAGGTACTTCTTATTCTGGGGGCTCCAGAGCTGGATGCAGTACTCCAGGTGGGGTTTCATGAGAGCAGAGTGGGATAAAGGGGGAGAATCACCTTCCTCGACCTCCTGGCCATGCTTCTTCTGATGCAGCCCAGGATGTGGTTGGCTTTCTGGGCTGTGAGCACACATTGCTGGCTCATATAGAGTTCCTCATCCACCAGCACACCCAAGTCCTTCTCCTCAGAGCTGCTCTCAATTTCTTCTCCATCCAGCCTGTATTTGTGCCTGGGATTGCCCCAACCCATGTTTACAACCTGCACTTGGCCTTGTTAAACCTCATGAGGTTTGCATGGGCCCACCTCTCCAGCCTGTCAAGGGTCCTCTGGATGGCATCCCTCCCCTTCAGCATGTCAATCGCACCACACAGCTTGGTGTTGCTGGTGAACTTGCTGAGAGTGCGCTCTATCCCACTGTCCATGTCACCAACAAAGATGTTAAAGAGGGACAGTCCCAGTAACAACCCCTGAGGAACGCCACTTCTCACGGGCCTCCACTTGGACATCAAGCTGTTGACCACCACTCTCTGAGTGTGGCCATCCAGCCAACTCCTTATCCACCGAGTGGTCCGTCCATCGAACCCATGCCTCTCTAGTTTAGAGAGAAGGATGTTGTGCGGGACAGTCACAAATGCTTTGCACACATCCAGGTAGATGACATCAGTTGGTCGTCTCTTATCCACTGATGCCGTTACCCCATCATAGAAGGCCACCAAATTGGTCAGGCACGATTTGCCCTTAGTGAAACTGTGTTGGCTGTCACTGATCACCTCCTTATTTTCCACATGCCTTAGCATGGTTTCTAGGAGAATCTGCTCCATGATCTTGCTAGGCACAGAGGTGAGACTGACTGGCGGGTAGTTTCCCAGGGTCTTCTTTGTTTTCCCTTTTAAAAAATGGGGGTTATGTTTCCCCTTTTCCAGTCAGCAGGAACTTCACCGGACTGACATGACTTCTCAAACACAATGGACAGCAGCTTGGCAACTTCATCCACCAGTTCCCTCAGGACCTGCAGATGCATCTCATCAGATGTTCCCAAGCCTGCTCTTCTGCTACAGTGTGCAGTTCACTCTCCCAGTTCCTTCTTTTACCTTCTGTGTCTTGGGCAACATGGCTAGAACCCTTGCCAGTGAAGAATGAGGCAAAAAAGTCATTGAGTACCTCAGCCTTCTCCATGTCCTGGGTAACCAGGTCTCCTGTTTCCTTCCAGAGAGGGTCTACATTCTCCCTGGTCTTTGTTTTATCCTCAACATACCAAAAAAACCCAGCTTTTCTTGTTGCCCTTGATGTCTTCTGGCCAGCTTTAGTTCTGTCACAGCTTTAGCCAGAAATTGGGAAAGGTTTGGCTGATGTCCAGTTTTCACCAGAAGTAGCAAGGATTTCTTTTACACAGAGTAAGACCAATTAGAAGGAGAAAGGATTTGCTGTCATTCTGACCAAGGGCCCAAAGAAATGGCACACCCCAGTTCAAGCCCCAAGAGACTTACAGGACTCTACTGATCCTCTTCTCTTTGTACAGAGGCCATTCCCTGCCAGCCAGGTTGGCAGCTAAAAAGTTTTAATGTGCCCCTTCAGAATGAGGCAGCTACCACTGCTTCCATGCAGGATCAGCTGAAGGTGAGTTCAGTCAGTCTGATGCCAGAAAACCAGTACCTGCAGAATGTACATCTTCCGTGTTGCAAGTACACCTCCCTAGTTAGTTGTACTCCCCTTTTAAGGACGATTGTCTGCTCCTATTTTTGCTACAGAAGGTATTTGGGCATGCCAGTGATGCAAGTGTGCAGCCAACTTTTAGTTTCTCAGATTTATGTACGGAGCAGTTAAAAAGGTTCAGGAATCAGGACTGAGCTACCAGCATGATCATGAACTTTTCAGGAACTTCAAAGAAGTGGTTGCGGGGAATAAGTAATACCACTGTTGCACAGACAGTCATTAGGCAGCTAACCCAAAGCCATCGCACAGTTCTTTAGAAGAGGGAAGGCATCAGAATGCCAGATTGTAGAAGCACTTTTCACTCAACACATGTTCTGCTTGGCCAATGATACCATGAAGAAGCTTGCAGCTCCACATCAACGTCAACACATCAACAACCACATCTGAAGAGCTTTACAAGGTCCCATGCAGCAGCAAGGATTCAGGAGAGAGATAAACACTGCGCAGCAGGCTTGCAGTCTTTGAGCAAGGGGCACAGGCCAGCCTAAAAGAAAACACATGTCTATCTGGCAGCAGATTGGTGGACCTTTGGGAAAAGGGACAGAAAGAGGATCTTGACAGACTTAGGTCCTCTCCCATTAACACCACAAGTGCTAAAAGATTCTGATAGCCATGAACTGTAGGTTTTCATTGAAGCCTGTATCGATGGACTGGGCACTCTTTGTATCAAGAAAATAACGTGGATAAAGGGAAGTTAATAAATTGCCCAATGAATTGTACAATGTGGGCATTACCTCTGTTTTCAGTCAGAGTTTTGTTTAGCCACGTAATAAACAAAACATCACAACTGCAGATATTTCAGATACACTCACATTTTACATTATGAATTTTAAAATGGCTTTTTTTTTTTTAATCCTACAAATTGCTCTGGCCAGAGACAAAACTCTTCTAGATACCACTAAAAATGGTCATGTAAGTTTTTAGTACTAAAAAGAGAGAGTGTGGCAAATAACAAGTTTGTCCTACATATTATATTGAAAGAACAAGACAATAACCAGACAGAAAATGAAGATGACCTCCGGCATTTCTAAGCACTGGAAGGCTTTCACGGCTTTGGGAAAATAATTTACTCTCTATCGATTAAAGCAGCAGCTAAACAAGGATGACTGATCTCAGTTTGCCAGTTTTCAGTTCACGCCAGGTACACAAAAATACAGAGGGTACTTTGACACCAGAAATTCAAAGGTTGATACTATCACTACATTATTTAAAACTCCAAGTTCTGAATGGTCATCTTTCAAGCAGACTTTGGGATTCTCATATTTAGTATTTGAGAAGATAGAGTGCTTAATCCTAAAGGTCAAAATCACAATAATTTTCTGAAACAAACAAAAGCAAAATTTCCCAAGAAATCTCTCTCAGTAACGATAGCTGTACATTGTCTGAAAGAAAGGTAATCAGATTTCCAGGAACATTTTGTAAGTAATCTTGTTTACTGTAATTTTGCAACAGCTTTTATAAATTTTTGATATGAAATCAGGAAGGCTACAGCTCGTATTCTGACAGGTTGAAATAGCTGACTAAGTGGAATACGTCCCTGTGTGGTTGGCTGTGTTTGGGAACACTTAAGAATACATTGCCAAAAAAAA
>WHYT01014616.1:24284-45458 GCA_009806455.1 Tetrax tetrax
AAAAAAAAAAAAAAAGAGAAGAGAAGATGTGAAGAAGCAGAGTGGGGGTAGAGGCACAGAGGGGGAGGCGCGAGCCTTGTGGGCCTTGCAGGCCTCACCCTCTGGCCTCTTGCCAGGCGGCCGACTGGGCCCAACTCGGCCCGGCCCGGCCACAAGAAGTAGAGAGGAGATGAGATGGATGATGTGAAGAGATTCGGAGAGGCATCTGCCAGCCTGCTGTGAAGAACTTTTCTTGTGAGAAGAACAGCTGCAGACGCCAAGGTCAGTGAAGAAGGAGGGGGAGGAGTAATGCGGCTCCTGACCAAGATTCCCCTGCAGCCTGTGGTGACGACCATGGTGGAGCAAGTTGTCCCCCGGCAGCCCACTGAGGTCCACGGAGGAGCACAGATCCAGCTGGAGCCCGTGAAGGACCCCACACTGGGGAAGGTGGAGGCCTGAATGTGGCTGTGGCCCGTGGAGGGCCCGCTGGGGCAGCTGTTCTGGAGGGACTGCACCCCGTGGAAGAGATGACCCATGCCAGAGCAGTTTCACAAAGGATTGTGGCCCGTGGGAGGGACCCCACACTGGAGCAGGGGAGGAATGTGAGGAGTTCTTCCCCCAACAATGAAGCAGCGGTGTAAAACAACGCTTGATAAACTGACCGCAACCCCCATTACCTCTTCCCCCCTCTGCTGCTCGTGGGGGGAAGGTAGTAGAGATAATGTTAAGCTCGGGAAGAGGGAGGGGTGGGGAGAGGTTTATCTTGTTCTCTGTCTCATTATCCTGCTGTTTTTAGTAATAAATGAATAGTTTTCCCCAAGTTGAGTCTGTTTTGCCCATTAAGAATTTTCTCCCTGTCCTTCTCTCAAACCTTGAGCCGTTTTTCTTCTATTATCTCCCCCTGTTCTCTGGGAGGGTGGGGGGAGTGAGACAGAGACTGCATAGTCTGGTCCCAATTGGGGTTGAACTACGACAATATGTATCTAAAAAGACATTTTTGCAAAATCTCTGTCATTGTCTCATATTTTCCCTCAATAGCTGTCATAGTTACTTTAAAGAACGCTCCCTTCTAACAAGGGCTGCAAATTACAGTGGAAATTAGTGGTACGGTCCTGGAAAATTCAGGATGTGATTTCAGTTCTGAAAATACTGAAAAGCAAACAAAAGTCTGTACGTTACCTCCAGAACTTCTGTAAGACTTTCTGAAAACTTGGAATTAACCAATGAAATAAGGTTTTACAATATAGAATGACCAGTATTTTTCCTAAATGAAACGTTTTCTGCTGTTACTTTTATCGTTTAATTAATCAATAATATATTCAAACTTCAGAAGTTTTCCTCAAACTAGCTGATTGATATACAATTGAGTACCGCTGATGGGTATTTGGAACAGAAGCTTTTAAACAGCTGCTATAACAATCTCTAAGATATTTGAGCACCATCTTATCACTAAGAGTCTTTGTGTACATTTTTCCATTTTTTGAGACCAAGATCTCAAAAACTACTCTACCAGAGATCTATCCATTTCACATGGACTTTCTGTCTCCTTAGAACTGAAAGAAAATTCACAGAATCACGGAACAGTTGAGGGTCTGAAGGTTGTCTAGTCCAAGCCTCTTGCTCAAAGCAGGGTCAACTACAGCAGGTTGCTCAGGACCACGTCCAGTTAAGTTTTGAATACCTCCAAGGATGGAGACTCCACAACTGCTCTAGGCAATGTCTGATCACCCTTACATTAAAAAAGCTTTTTCTAAACAGAAATTATTGTCTTATATCTTGCACTCATTGCCTCTAGTCCTTTCACTGAGCACTGAGAAGAGTCTACTCCCATCAGGTATTTATACACACTGGTAAGATCAGCCTTGAACCTTTGCCTCTCGAAGCTAAACAGCCTCGACCTTTCCTCATAAGACAGATCCTCCAATTACTTAATCAAATTCATGACTCTACCTTGGAGTCATTCCAGTATGTTCACATCTCTGTTGTACTGAGAAGCCCAGAAATGGACCTAGCACTCAGATGTGTCTCACCAGTCCTGAGGAGAAGAATCATCTCCCTCAGTCTGCTGGCAGTGCTCTTCCTCATGCAGCCCAGTAGGCTATTGGCCGCCTTTGCCACAAGGGCACATTGATGTCTTTTTTTCAACTCGTCCACCGGGACTCCCCGATCTTTTTCTACCAATCTTCTTTCCAGACGGCTCATAGTATCAGATTTTGGGTAAAGACCTACCTATTATTTCAGTAAATTGTCTTCATCTCAACCATCCGCTGGGGAGGGGGAGAGTGAGCGAGAAACTGTGTGGTAATTTGGGCTAAACCATCACAAATGGCCATTCATTATTTTCTGTAATGCAAAAACTAACAAACATCTGATAAAACTGTCACATGGCAGGCTTAAAGCAATTAAGTATTTCTTTTTAGAACAAAAAAAAAATCCCACAACATAGTTACATTGTTGTATTTACTGCTAGTCACTGTTATGGACACCAAGTAAAAATTCATTAAAAAAGAGCTAGAAAAAAAATATCAAGGAATAAGTTAATCAAAGGCTATTGAAAATCATAATCAGACTAGAAGAGCTTGCTAGGGAAGACCCAAACAGGTTGATACATGGAAACTAAGTAGTTAAATCAGAGGGAGTATTATCCTATACATGTCATGTTCTCATGTGCCTTTCTTAATCTTCACTACCAACAGGCAGGGACTTGTGCAAAACAGTATGGACAGTCTTATGATTTTTAACCTTGTGGGAAAGACGTAAGAATTAGTCATAACTAATTATGGCAGTTGTCATCAAAATTATGTCATCCTTGCAATTTATTATAAACTCCCGTTTCATCGTAAGCTCCTAACATCATACCTGCTATACAGAGTTAAATTACATTTCCATGTAGGTTTCTGACTGCAAAAACAAACCCCTTTTCTTTCGGTAATGAAGGAATAAATGTGATGCCAGTGATTTAGCTGTTGATCTGATTTTTCACTAGCAATGTGTTTTCTTATGCATGCATTCATAAACCTGTGATCATCCAGTGGAGGGGTTGTATACAGGCAGACTGATCATATACTCATAAATTCAAAACAATGTGGCAGCTAAAGGCAGCAAAATAAACAAAACAAGTGTAATAGAAAAATATTTTAAGTCTGTAAAATATAGACAGGACTATATCAAGTACTAGTTAAAAAACAAATTTGAGGTTTTGGAAAGGAAGTAGAATTTATAGAGCAAGTCACTACTTTTACTTTTAAAGATAGGGTAGAAAGAGTCACAAAATAAAGAAATCAGTTGACTCAAGAATGAAGAACAAATGGCATCTTGATGACAGCTACAGGAAACCAGTTAAGGATCAATATGAAACTTGGAACATTTGTCCAAAGGCAGCATCAGTCTCCTGCTGAGCGGTAAAGTCAAAAGAGTGCAATAGACTGATGAAGAAATACAAGAAAATGCTTACATGACTTGGTAGATAATACTCAAAGACAGCTGTGACAGTGGTGTAGGAGTATTTCAGAAAGTTATCAACATATAGAGAAGAGGATAAGAATTATAAGGTAATCTAACAAAGAATAAAATTAAGATAAAATATTCTGGTTACAAAAAAAAATATCCAATCATAAAACAATTAAGACAGTGCTTTAAAGAGGTCCTTCATAACGAAGCACATAAAACAAAAATAAAAACAAAATTTGGCCATTTTCTAGGCAGCTGAAATGTCCAGAAAAGAGTAAAATTTTAAAGTGTAATCTTAAGTACAAGTACAAATTTCAAAAGGCAATCAGAATTCCCATGAGCAAAAAAAAGAGGTGTTCATAATTGCCATACTGAAATAGCAAAAGAAAGAGGGAAAAAACCCGAATGTAATCTTATCTAATTCATAAACTGATTATGTTGATCTGCAAATTTGAAAATATCCAAAGGAATGGAGAATGATAACTTGTTCAATTAAACAAAAAAAAAAAAACCACCAAAAAATAAAAACCAACTTTTGCAATGATTCCTAGCTCATAGGCTATGAAATCATGTTTTTGCTATTGCACTATAGTTTTGCATCTTAAACAGAAGAGAAATACAGCCGTTTTCTGGATCTTTGTAAAGCTGAGCCTTTTAAAATTAAACATATTCTATTCATTGACTGCTTGGGGAAAAAAAAAAAAAAAAACTTAAAATCTATAAAAGCTCTACAAGTATTTTGATTAAGAAAAGTCACTATAATACATTATGAAGTTGTAGGGAGATCAGAACTTGTTTCATCTACTATCAATACACAATTAAGCTAGGGATCTGTTTTTCTGCCATTCTCCCTGAAGTAGCTGTGCATGTGTCCTTTTTGTTACCAAATTCACAGGTTTGGTAGGAAATAATGACTCGCACCAGATTTTTTTTATAAGGCTAATGATCTTTGGTGCTACAGACAAAGACAGAGGATACGGTATAACAGAAATCAGGGCTTAAACATGTTATTCTTCCACAGAGTCTTTTTTGATCTTAATCGCATTTATCTCCTTAGACTGACAGAATTTATCAGGGAGAACCGGAAAACCTTTCAGGCACGTCTTTAATGTACATAAATTTTCAGGCCTGAATCAAAAACTGTAGAATTTCCTGAAATCAGGAAATATGGAAAATTATCTCTGAGTGAATCCAAGGAATGAACTTTCAAAACTGTATTCCTCTTCAGACTCAAGACACTGACAATTTGCTGTAAAAATCCACTGGAAGGGTGAGAGCTTGAAGGGGGGATACTATTGATTTTATTGTATTACCAATAACCCTTAATAGAATTAAGAAATTTGGATTATAAGTGGTAGCATTGTTGTAACTGGACTAAAAATAAGGGATTGTTTTATTTGGTTAGACTGTTATAGCATTAGGCTAGCGGTAAAGTCCAGTTGTAGATGTTCACTTAAGGTGTGGTCTCTTTATTATTCATCATGAACTTCTGCGCATAATACTAAGCGTCCACTACTAGCCACTGTTGGAGAGAGGTTCCCAGGATGGATGGACTTCTGATCCCACTCATTAGGACCTTTATTAAGAAGAGGCTTTAGGAGGGTTATCTCAATGGAGTGCCCAAACTAGTCCCCTAGAACCATTTGAAAGTATTCTCATCTTGGGTAGCAGCAATCTGCACATATTGTAATGCTCCTGCTATTATAATTTGAATTTCTGGAGTGCTTCCGAAATCTTGGAGGATAGTCATTAAGACTGGCAATAGAAAACAGATATTTTTTCAACAAGTAAGTCAAGGGATTCAGTTTAAGTTCTCACCCACACTGTACTCTCATGCAAAACTCCAAGTGTATAAAAACAATAGTTAAATTCAATATTGCATAAGCATCATTCAGAAATGAGCTGCAAAGCCATTCCCTTTCCCTCTTTTACTTTTCCTAGAGAATTATTGCTGAATTAACTGGTGAATGAAAAAAAAACCAAAAACCTAGCCCTCACTCAGTGAAGGTGAACCCATATAGAAGCTGAAAAAAATCTGCCTTCCAAACTGACCAGATGACTTCTGGCCAGTGAAGAAAGGACTACGTCATCCAAGAAAATTTTAGATTAGATATTCCTTTCATCCTTCTCCCCTCTGATTCCTGTGTAGAAATGGCATAAGTACAGTTATAACACAATAGGAACAATCTTTCTTCTCTAAAAAAGACAGACATCCGTAACAATGATAAAAAAGCACAAAAATATTAGCCTTAGCAATATGCCAGCAACTTTTAAATGTGAAAAACTAGTTAAAGGCAAAACAATTTAAATTAGACAAGTACTGCTAGAAACCATAACTTCAAAATAAGGTCATTCTTTTATTATTGTTGGGCCAATTCCTGAGACTGTCTAAATACTGATAAATCCCATTGAAATAAGCCTCGCAGACCTCAAAAGTGCCAAATATCAACACTTTGAGGCAAACTGTTTCTATGTGGATGCTCAGCATTCCTGGGAGTGTGAGTTATAGAACTTCTCCAATCGAAAGAAAAGTGACTTTACTTTGACTTTTCAGATATACTGATTTCTAAAAAAGTAAAAAGCCTTCTGTATGAACACTACATATGGACATAAGTCCCTTCTTTATTAAGCATCACTCAATTTATAAACTCTTAAAGCGTTCTTTGGCAAAGAGCTTCACTTATTAGATTCCTGTAAAATATGGGAACATTTAACATGCGCAGATGATACATAAGGCTATTCTGGTGAATATCTGAGAATATGCTCTTGATGATCACAGCCATTCATTACAGAGTGAAAATATGGAATTTCCAATGGCAAGAGCATAGTGTGAGAATTTTTCAACAAGGAGGGATGACAGTTCAAAATAGAATTGCAAAAAAAAAGAATATTTGTGAGATGCAAATGCCATATAAATCAGAGGAACACACAAATTAAAGTGGAAGACCTAAGTAAATTCATTCTTTTGTTTATGTAAAAAATATTTACATAGATTAATTAAAAATTGATAAAATTTCTGAGGAAAAAGACATCATCATGTTATAGATGGAAAAACAGCAACACAGAGTGAGCAATATAATTACTCTTTGATAACACCAACACTCCTCACTCTCCCTTCCTTTCTGATAAGAATATGTTTTGAGAAAAGTATCTGTGGCTTAAAAAGCCTTAGCTATGACAGATCATAGAGGATTTGCATTAACTCACCACTCTTTCCCCAGAATATACTGATAATATTAATCACAATTTATAATTTAGCCAGTATTGTAACAGAAAATGTCTTAAATACCTATTAGCTTAAGGAGCTCCTAAGTGAGCCTGGAACCTCTGAAAATGCCAAAAGAATTGTTGTCATTAATACTGTATGCTTTCTGATGTTGCAAACTAGGGTGAAGGATCAGTAGCAGTAAGAGTGAGTAAATGTATAATTAATATACAATATGGTGCCAATGGGTAAAGAGTAAAAGGCTTCCTGCAACACAAAGGGCCTCCTTATAGTCAGAGGAAATCAGGCATGAGAAGGAAGGAACCACAGCAAGTATGATTGAGTTTGAATGTCTTCACAACCCATGAAGGTTGACGCTGAGTCCTGGGTTTGCAGGACTTCTAAAAGTAAAGTAGATGAAGTCTTCATCCTGAGAACTGGATACTTGAGGATTGAAACCAGAGAGTGTAGCTCAGAATAAATATTTATCCTGACTGAAATCCCATTTGTGTAAATATATTCTCCTGATAAGACAACCATTCCTAATATAAAATATTCACTGACATATTTGCCAGGGGTAACCTTTTCTTCTTTCCTCATCTATAAATAACTGATTTACTTTGTTTTATTACTGAAAATATTGCTTCACTTTGCTTAAACAGGGGATATGATTATCATAACATTGTTACTGTTATTGTAAGCAAGACAATAGCATTAATGCAATCACGAAGATGAAAAATCAAATGCTGAAAATGCCAGAGCAAGGGCTGAAAGCTTCACAATGCCTTAGGTATTTATTTGTATCCTCAAGAAACCATAACATTGTAAAACAATGTGGAATATCTTATCTAGCATAACAAATCTGTACATGGAGCATACATTCTTCCTCAAAGTGTTTGCTTTATAGATTCGTGTGATCTACAGAGCATGCCATGTTTAAGAAAAACCTGGAGATTAGTATAATAGAGAAGGAGTAGTTAAACTAAAATTTTAGACGAGAAACTTCTTATACTTGGAGCTTTTATTCCTTTCAAAGCAAAAAAAAAAAAGTGAGAAAGATTTATTTGTGAATGGGTTGCTAACTTGGAGTGGAGAAAAATGAAGCTGTAGACTAGTGCCAAATAGTTACATAAGAAGGCAGCACACAACAAAAATGTGCGAAGTATCAGGAAAAAAATAAAATTGGTATCAAAATATGCAGCAATATGCTTTATAGATCAAGCGTTGTGCAGTCAACTGGACTGTGAAAGAGTAAAGCCCACAACTTCATGTTTTGTTGTAGATATGTTGGCAGAAAGAGTAAATTCATTTTACAACAAAGACAAATTCACAAGAGTTGAGAGTTGTGTATTACATAGATCAGAGACAATGCAAAGGTTCTATCTTCCTGGTGTCTACCACTTACAGGAAAAAGCAGCAAGCCTGAGTGTTCCTGGGACCAGTACAGCTCATCTCAGCAGGAAAAAAAAAGCCAACAAAAGGCACACAACATTTTTTGGAAGAAGAGTCATGATGTTTGTGGTTAACAGCTTTAGCTGGAGCTCAAGATAAAGTGGTGCAATTCTGGATTTGCTGTAGATTTCTGGAATTGTATGATTTCAGTGAAGTGATTTCCCAGCTTCTCAAAACTGTCCTGAAAATATGCAGATTAGTTTAATGTGTGAGTACCTCTTCTGTACTGATGGCGCTACTACGAAGAACGGTGTAGAAAGCAATAGCTTTATAATGCTGAAACAGTTCCAGGAAAAGTTATGCACACCTTTATGGTCTGGAAGACAGAGAGAGCAGGGAAGACCACCTCTGCAGGGCTGGGTGTAAGCATAGAAACAGACCTTCGGCAGTGGCAGCAGATTGTCAGACATCAATCCTAGTCACCTCTCTTTGGAAGGATGGTCCTGGTTTCTCATTCTTGGGTTAGTACATTTCTGTTTTTTCCATAATTTTGCTTTAATACTATTCCTGTCTTATAGAACATCCACTGCACTCTCTTTCCGCATCTGTTTCTATATCAGAGGCATAAGAATCCCCAAATAAAATCCTCAAAAGTGATGCATTTTTTTCTGAGGATATCTTTCATGGGTTTAAGAGCAGACAAACAAATTAATCATAAGGCTCTTTCTATGCTCCTACTTTCCTTGTTTTCCTTTTAGTTTCACTTTGGGGTTTTTTTTCTGGTTGGGTTTTGTTTCCTGGGCTTTTCTGTTGTTGTTCTGTCTGTGCTATCCATGTTAAAAAATAAATGTTTAAGTCCACAGAAGAAGTGTCCAGGAAGTCTAATATTAATAATAGTTTTTTATATTTTTCCTGTTGAACAACCTTGGTGAATTCTTGGAAAACGTGCTTTCCTCTAAAAAAAAAAAAAAAAAAAAAAAAAAAAAAAAAAAAAAATAAAAAAAAAAAAAAAAAAAAGAGAGATAGAAAGAAAAAAGTATGCAGAAGAAAATTCTGAGCCAGATTAAAAAGTTGGGTAGAAAAACATTAGTATGAAGGAACAAAATAAAAAAGACTATGGCATGAAATTATACATAAGAAACACAATAGTAAGACCCATAGTAAGAAATTAATTATTTTTAATGACTTGAGTTGTGAAATCGAAACCAAACACCTACTGAATATAGAAGCATGCTATGACAGGCTCTGTGGAGAAGCCTGATGGGTAGGTATAATTTTTGTCAGGTTCTGTCAATCAGATGGCTATCAAAGTAAACATAATTAAGAAAAACTTAAGAGTCCGTGTTCTAGTAGAGAGGGAATAACTGGACAGAACAGATGCTTTCAAATCAACTAGACCTGATTTAATTTAATCCTAGGCACTGACTGATGATATCTGATTTCTGTTCGTGACAGGGTTAAGAGTCTTTGGAGAAAGAAGATGGTTGAATAAGGTTTTTAATACCGTTTCAGACGGTATTCTCATATGCAAACCAGGGAAACAATCCAGAGATTAATTTATTGTAGAGTGGGTGCAGACTTGCTAGAGATCAGAAAATCTGTACCAAGAGAGCAGCAATTTCTGACTCAGCATCTGAATGAATGGAGTGATCTAGAAAGACGCTGTGCCACTCTGTCCTGAGTCTGGTTCTGTATCATGTTTTCATGTGTAGCCTGGGGGTGAGGTAAGAGAATAGGTTTACTAAATCTGCAAGTGAGATCAAGCTGGAAGAGGGCTCAAGTATATTTGAAGTTAAAATGAAACTTAAGAACCTGGGGATATAATATAAAAAAGTAGGATACTGCTGTTCAGGGGAAACACATGATACTACCTATAGATGGGAGAAATACACTTCATACAGAAAAAAAAAAAACAACAGTTGGTCTGGTACAGACCTGCAAAAAGGAATCTATAGGTTGTTGCAGAACAGTAATCATAATATGTTCCCTCAAAAAGGTACATGTCCAACGGGAGATGATAAGCAGAAATATAGCCTCTAATTCATACTGAATGATTCTATGGCTCCACTCAGTTCTGGTAAGGCAGCAGCTGGAGCACTGTGTTCAGAGTCCGGCACTGCTGTTAAGGAGGAGCTAGACCAGAGCAAAGATAAGCTATAACAGAAAAATGAGAGGGTGTAAAAAGATTGGAAAACACTCAGGGCAGTTGGGGGAAAGAGAATGAAAAACCTCTGAAAAGCAAGGAAATAATAGGTTCATATGATAGATGGAAAGAGAAGTAATGGATTGTAGGTATAACAAGGAAGATTTTAGTGAGTTTGTAGGATTTTTTGTCTAGAAAGTTTCTTACATCACTGGAACAAGTTAGAGAGCAGTTAGTAGCACATACATAATGGTAAATGATCCTGTGTGGGCCATGGGATGGACTGAACAACCTCTTGAGGCTTCTCTTCCAGTCCTACAATGACTACTGCAATGGTATAACCATGAAATTCAGATAAAGGCAAGTTCCATAATAAATGACTGGTTTTAATATTTCAGATCTTCAAAGCATCTCTCAAATATGCAATAAACTAGAAAAATTGTTTCGGGAAAAGCTTGATTCAACATCGTCTCGTATTTTCACAGACCGCTACCCTGTCTACTAGTACTGCCTTATGTAGACTTCAGAAATATTTCACCAGGTGGTGCTGTTACACATAACCTTCCAAGTCTTACCCTGCCACCTGAGCACATGGCAGTCTTGGGAAAACATCTGCGAGTTACCCAAAGGTGTCTGTAGAGGCAGAATTACTTGCAGTCTTTGATATAGCTAAGAGTTGTGGAAAGAGGAATTGTCTAGAAGGCTGCTTGACAAACAATTCCAGATTGCATAAATGATGTAAGAGAAGTAAATGTATAAGTTGTGTATGTTGTGTATATACATCTATGCGTGTGTATGTATATTTTATAAATATCTCTGCTTTGCTAATTTCTCTTTCCTTCAAAGTCCTGGATATAACTTAACAGAAGGACCACGGAGCCTCAGAGCAGAACTCTGCTGTCCATGACTCTCGCATATACAGATGTAATATATAAACACAGGCTCTGCCAATGTATTATGAAAACCACAATTAACATGAATTCATTTAGGGACTACTTTTACTGTGCAGCATAACAAAACAAGCCTTCTGTAGTACATGGGTAGCAAAGATAAGCCTTATATTTACATTAAACCAAACAAACTGTAGGAGACAGTATAATTCTGCATTCTAAATATAGAAAAAGTTTATATTGTCTTCTAAATGTTCTCTTTTATAAAACAAGAAAGTTAAAATGTGTTAGCATAGTCAATCTTTTTACATTAAATTTAAAATATAGGATACATACATAAAACTATGAAAAAAAAAAAAATCATGGACTCTGTAAATCTAGGGTAGAAGCAACTTCCAACCATCATCTAGTCCAAGCAGGATCCTGCTCCAAGCAGGCTCAACTAGATCAGGTTGCTCAGGACCTTGTCCAGGTGAATGGATGGAGATTTCACAGCCTCTCTGAGCAACTTGAACAAGCGCTTAACAGACCTCAAAAACATTGCCTTCCTTGAATCTAATCAGAATTTTCTGTGTTGCAACCTAGGTCCATTGCCTCCTGTGCACTGCACTCTGTACTTCTGAGAGGGTGCCTGGCTCTACTTTCTCTATTTCATTCTGTTAAGAACTTTATAAAAACAGTAAGAAATCCTCTGGACTTCTCATCTTAAGGTTAAACAAACTCAGTTCTCTCAGACTCTCCTAACATTTCATGTGCTCCAGCCCCTACTCAGCTCCACTGGACTCACTCCAGTATGGCAACATCATTCAGATGCAAGTTGTGCTGCTGCTGCTGCTGCTTGTCCCGTTCCCATCTCTCTCTGAAAAGAATCTGGCTCTGTTTTCTCTACACGCTCTTATGAGACAGTTTGAAACAATAAGATGTCTACTCAGCCTTCCCTTCTCTTAAGAGTGAACAAACCCTGTTCTCTTAGCTTCTCCTCTTACACCATGTGCTGCAGTCCCCTACGCATGGCCATCCATTGGACTTGCACCAGGATGGCAATATCTTTCTTATACTGGGAAGCCCACAAGCAGGCCCAGCAGTCAATTTGTGAACAGCCCAGAGAGGAAGTATCGCCTCTGCTGGCTTCACTCCTGCTAACACAACCTGATATGTTGTTGGCCATCCTTGCTGTAGGGGTACCTTGCTGACTCATGTTTATTTTACATCCTTCTTGCACACCAGGGTTCCCCACCCCTTTCCTGCAAAGATGCTTTCTAGACAGTTGGTGCCAAGCCTATATTGCTGTATAGAGCTTTCCACATAAAAATGTAGGACCATAAATCTGTTTGTTGAACTTCATGAGTCTCCTGTCAACTTATTTCTCCAGCTCATTGAGGACCCTCTGAATATTACGCATGTCCTTCGGTATATTGATCCCCATCTCCCATTTGGTGTCATCCATTAACTTGCTAAAGGTGCTTTCTGTTCCATCAAATTATTAGCAAACACACTAAAAATATCACCCTCGTATTAGCCTCTAAGGAATGCCACTAGTAACGACTACCATTTGGACTTCATATTGCTGATCACAGCACTTTGAGTCTGAAGGTCTAGTCAATATTTCACCATTCTTATGGTCCACTTTTCTAGTCCGTATCTTATCAAATTGACTACAGGAATACTATGTGAGACAGTGTCAAACATTTTGCCAAAGTCAAGGTAAATGTCATGCACTGCTATTCCCTTCCCACAGAGGCTGGCATTGTATCATAATGCTGGCTTTCCCCTGTCACCTTCTTGTCATACATATGCCTGGTTAGGACTTCCAGGAGGGTTTGCTGCATAATCTTCTGGGTGCAAAAGTTGGACTGACAAGTTTCTTGTTACCTGGGTTGGCTTTCTTGATCTTCCTGAAGAGAGCTGTTGTATTTGTCTTTTCCTGCTCATTAGGAATTTCCCTCAGTTGCCATGATCTTCCAAGGATGATAGAACATGTCCTTACAATGACTATGGCTGACTCCTTCAGCACCCTCAAGTAAAATCCATCTGATGCCGTAGATTTATGTATGCCAAATTGACTTCATTACTTTCTAATTGTCTTCCCATACCATGGGTAATGCTATATTCCCGGAGACTCTGGCAGTAGGCTCAGTGACCTGGGAAGCCAGATGGCAGACTTTGCGAGTGAAAACAGACAATAAAACGGCATTGGATACTTTGGCTCTTCATATGTCCTTGTATGTTGATGTATGTACAGAAGATCTCATTGCCATTCTTTCCATCTTTTATTAGTTTCAACTACAGCTAAGCTTTGACTTTCCTATCTCCTGCACTGCATGCTTAGGTAACGTCTCTCTGTTCCTCCTGAGTATCTGTCCATACCTCTGCCTGCCATGGGGTTCCTTTTGGAGACTGAGCATGGTCAGGAGGTCCTTGTTCATGCTGGCCTTCTGCCTGTGCATCAGAACCGTCTGTTGTTCTTTACAAAGAATATCCTTGAAAATCTACCAGCTCTGCTGAGTTCTTTTGCCCTTTAGAGCAGTTTTCCATGGGGTTTTGCCAAACAGATGCCTGAACAAGCCGAATTCTATCTTAGAAGTCCATGGCTCTGATCTTTCTATAGTTTTGCTCAGTTTTCTAAGGATTTAAAACGCCAAAATCTCATGATCAATGCAGACAAAGCTGACCTCAGTCTTCAACCCCCGCCCCAGCAAATTCTTCCTTGTTTGTGAACAACAAACAAAATGTTCTGGTTATACAGAGCATCTTCCCTGGTTGGTTCATTTATCATCTGGGTTAGATTCTAACCTCTGTTTAGGATGGTGCTGATTTTTTTTCTTTTCCTTAATTCCTTGTTAAAGAGATATTAACCTTTAAATTACAGACAGTAAATAAACAGACAGTTCAATAAATATTAAATCTGTTTCTCTGTTCAAAATTGAAATAAAAAGGATGATAGGATAATAGGATAATTCAGTTTGCAGAAGACCTCAAGAGGTCATCTCCTGCAGGGTCAGAAGCTGCTGACCTTAAAACAGGGTGAGCTATGTTACTGAGAGCTTTATCCAGTCTGGTCTTGAAAACTTTCAAGGATGGCAACTGCACAAAACTTCTTTAGGTGATCAGTTTCACTACCTGTCCTTATAGTGAAAAAGTTTTTTCTTATATCTAATTTAAACCTATCTTGGTTCAATTGATGCCTGTTATTTCTCATCCTCTCACCCTTGTGAATAGGTTGGCCCCATCTTCTCAATAACTTTCTCATGGGTACCAGCAGACTGCTGTTAGGTTCCCCCAAAGCTTTCTCTTCTCCAGGCTGAAAAAGCCCCATTCCCTCAGCCTCTCCTCATATGGCATATGCTTCCTCAACATTTTATGCCAGCAGATATACTGTTTCCAAGTCAGTTTGCAGCATTCTGTGACATCAGGACCAAGCCCTCCTCTTGTGTCATTCAGGGAACCTTTAGAATCTACTTAGAGATTGGAAATCCCTCTTTGGTAACAGACCACCTGGGACTCAAGCATTGCACTGATGAATGTGGTAGTTCCTAAAACCTCTATGGGAACCTAAGCTGATGTATTTAATCTTTGGAATGGAATGAGGGGAGAAAAAAAAAAAAGAAAAAAAAAAAAAAGGTGAAGAAGCAGAGTACCCTAGCAAGATTTTCAGAGACAAAGACCTAAGAACTTTAGGGAAGGCATTCTCATAAAATAGTAAATATAGTAAAATTTTCAAAGGCTTTGTGTCTTTTATCAATTTAAACTGTGTAGACAAGCTTCTTCATTTCTTGGAGATACAAAGTAGAGCATTAAAGGCATTAATAGTAGCAGAGGTATCATCTCACCCTAAAGAAAACTCCCGCTCTGAGATAACTGTGTCCTGCTACCACCTAACATGTTTGTTAATTTCTGAATAGCTCTAACAATTCCAATTGTTTATAATTTGGCCATAGGATAACTTTAGTATTTTCTTCTTGTGCATTCATATAGGCTTGTTCATTAACTCCTCCTTCCTTCTGGGATTTTTTCCCCTACTATATCTGACCATGTCGAAAGTAATAGACGTGGTGGCTTTGTAACTTTATGACGTTGTATTTTATCACAATAAGGAAATGTTATCTTATTCCTTTGGATACTGGGCTAGTAAAATATATCATATTTAAATGTCCATGACTAGATCATAACTGCAGTGACTGAAGCCTACTAAGTTATATAAAAAAAATTTTCTCATGGCATTACTTAAGTGTGATATAAATAATACAGATTTTTTAGCCATCTTTTAGCTCAGAGATGAGTTTCACAGATTTGTTAATTTGTGTGAGCTGTATGAATAAGGACTTCTAAATTGTCTCCAGACACTTTTAGCAACACTAGAAATGAGTGGAATTATTTTCCTACAGGAGTCAGGATTTTTTTTCTAATTGGTAACTTTTGTGAATTGTTTGACTGTTTTTGATTGAACGTCTGTCTTTTGTTTGAACTCTTGCATATATACCTCTAAAATATGTACATATATATACGTGGAGAGAGAAGTATTTGGGGATATGCAAAAAGGCAAGTTTGTACTCACGTGCAAAGCAGGCTGAAAGAACAACTGATCAGGTAGTGCAAGTTGTCAAAGAGGTTTCAAGTATTCAGTAGGTTGAATCAGTTAAGTTGCTGGAGAGAAGAGGGAGAATATATCCTTACCAAAAAAAAAAAAAAGATCCTAAATTTCAGGTTTGAAATGAAAGGGCTGTTTTATGCAGTCTGGAAGGTGGAAGAAATTTGTACCTCATCTAAATTCTGGAAATCCTGAACCAAATGAACCCAGCCAGCATGAGTTGATGAAAGGCAGGTTCTGCTTGACCAACCTGATCTCCTTCTATGACCAGGTGACCCACCTAGTGGATGAGGGAAAGCCTGTGGATGTGATCTACCTGGACTTCAGCAAAGCCTTTGATACCATCTTTCACAGCATTCTCCTAGAGAAGCTGATGGCTCATGGCTTGGACAGGTGTACTCTGCGATGAATAAAAGACTGGCTGAATGTCTGGGCCCAGAGAGTTGTGAACGGAGTTAAATCCAGTTGGCGGCTGGTCACAAGCGGTGTTCCCCAGGGCTCAGTGCTGGGCCCAGTCTTGTTTAATGTCTTTATCAATGATCTGGATGAGGAAATTAAGTGCTCCCTCAGTAAGTTTGCAGGTGACACCCAACTGGGTGGGAGTGTCGATCTGCTCGAGGATAGGATGGCTCTGCAGAGGCATCTGGACAGGCTGGATCGATGAGCTGAGGTGAACTGTATGAGGTTCAACAAGGCCAAGTACCAGGTCCTGCACTTTGGTCACAACAACCCCATGCAATGCTAGAGGCTTGGGGAAGAGTGGCTGGAAAGCTGCCTGGTGGAAAGCGACCTGGGGGTGCCGATTGACAGCTGGCTGAATGCGAGCCAGCAGTGTGCCCAGGTGGCCAAGAAGGCCAACAGCATTCTGGCTTGTATCAGGAACAGTGTGGCCAGCAGGAGTAAGGAAGTGATCGTGCCCCTGTACTTGGCACTGGTGAAGCTGCATCTTGAATACTGTGTGCGGTTTTGGGCCCCTGGGTACAAGAAAGACATTGAGGTGCTGAAGTGTGTCCAGAAAAGGGCAACGAAGCTCATGAAAGGTCTGGAGAAAAAACGTTATGAGGAGCAGCTGAAGGAACTGGGTTTGTTCAGTCTGGAGAAGGGGAGGCTGAGAGGAGACCTCATTGTTCTCTACAACTGCCTGAAAGGAGGTTGTAGGGAGGTGGGCGTTGGTCTCTTCAAGTACCAATAGGACAAGAGGAAATTGTCTCAAATTGTGCCAGGAGAGGTTTAGTTTGGATATTAGGAAAAAAATTGTTTGCTGTAAGAGTGGTAAAGCATTGGAAAAGACTGCCCAGGGAAGTGGTGGGTCACCATCCCTGGAGGTGTTCAAAGAGCATGTAGATGTGGCACTTCGGGACATGGTTTAGTAGGCATGGTGGTGTTGGGTTGACGATCTTAGAGATGTTTTCCAACCTCAATGATTCGATTCTATTTGATTCGATTCTATTCTATTCCATTCTATTCTATTCTATTCTAAATGCACCTGTGGTTTCAGGGCAGTCTCCTGTTATTCAAAATGGGAAGTAGTTTTTTCCTATGTTGGTCAATATCACCTGAACCTAGAATCTGGGGGTTTTAAAGGTGTTAATTGGTTTGACTGATTATTTGTCAGATGTTTTGACACATGTTAAGGCAACTAGAGAGTGCTGCAGTTCCAGTACCACATTTTCTTTGCACAGACACACGCTTTACAAGACCCCTAAGTAAGTTTCACAAAAACTGTTACTACTTTCAGTAGATTTGCTTTTGTAGATTATTGTTAACCAGAATAAGTGAGGAATTCACAATCTAACCCTGATATTAAACATGCCATAGAATAGAAATAGTAGATATGAACTATCTATCTATTCTATTTCAAGCATTTGAGTAAGGCAAATGTCATATCTTAAAATGAAAGCATTCTAAAAATATATAGCTCTTTACACAGAGACTCATGTTAATGATAGCTCAAATCTAGAACTGTTAGATGAAAGCATAATGTCAAAGGAATCCATAATGGCAGTTCCCACTTGGTTTAGAGATGACTTTGCCTTAAGAGCTAGATCCAACACTAAACATTTGGGAATAATTATCCAGCTAAGCAATTAGGAAATATTTGCAAACTTCCAGGCAGATTAATCTTGCTCTGAAAAACACGTTTCTCTTAATTTGTTGTACTACTTTCATTACCACATTATTTGTGAAAGGCAGTCATGTATGAAATTATGACAACTGCCTTTTTCTTCCTTGACCTCTCTTGATCCAAGCTATGACTGCGATTTCCAGGATCCCAACGCTGTGTTGTTATGGTGCTTGTTTCCACTTCCAGATTGATTCAAGACAAACATGATGCTTTCCTAGGGAGGGGACACTCTGTAATTGAAATTCATTCTGTTGATTACAGTACCTCTCCTAAGTGCACTTTCTGAAAGAAGAATCTGAATGAAGAAGAGATAATTTCCATGCTTGAGACACCATTTCTTCTGAAGCTGGAAATTATCTAGCATCTGCTGATCCTATAAATGCTCTGTTTAACAAATATTACTTTGCTAATGCCTAAAATAATGCTTTTAAAATACTTGCACTTTTCTTTCAGAAGGAATATTATTCACTCTTTCAAAAATAAAGATAGTATGAACAAATTAATATAAATCTAATAAAACTGTAAGGATATGAAAGAATAAAAAACCCCAACAGTGCCAGCATCTAGTGCTCCTACATTACACATGTGGTTGTCCTAAGACTTATTATTTAAATGCACAACAATACTCCTTGAAGATGGGGGTTTTTTTCCATTTTCCGGTACGCTTTTTTTTTGGTAAATACGCGGAATGTTTCTCTTTTAAATGGTTGACTGCTTCAGAGGTTCTTAAATCAGTAACTTAAATTTATGTACTTAAGAAAAATTGGAAATTGCAGTTTAGTAATTTAAAAATGCAGTCTCAGACCTACAGACATGTATTGTTTTATTTACTCACCTGAGCTACTCCACTTAATTTATCAGGATTATTCACAGCAATGATACTAAACATGTACATAAGGATTAATAGTATGGTCTCTCTAGATCCCTTCTGGTTCTGTTTTCTAAGGTTTCTTTTAGATCTCTGACCCTTTTAGTATCCTTATTTAATGGCTTGCTCACCTGGGAAGTATATAAAGGAGACAAATCTTACTTTTTGAGAATAATATCACTGCTTTAAAATGAAAAAGGGCCAACATGGACATTTTGCTATTACAATGTTTATCTTCAGTTAGTAAAACCTTTAGTTAACCATCATTAACTCTTAAGTATAATTGCTGGAATTAATCTTTAATACATCTTCATGGTGTTTCTTCTACAAAATTAATTATTTTTTTCCTTATTACAGTTGCAGCTGCTCTAGAAATAGTGAAATAATATAAAAACAAGTAAATGTAACTAATTAAGAAATGCTAAGTATAAAGCTATGTTTCTAACTCATATAAAGGACCCTTTTCTCCTACAGCATGCCATCCACAGACAAAGAATGAAAGAGTATCATATCCTACGTCCCACATATAAGCCATTTTACTGAGAGCATGCAATGCATGTCGTATAAATCTCATCACAATTTGACATTGTGGAAAGTCTCAAAGAGTTTGTCAATATTAATTCCAAGTAAATTTATTTTAATTCATCTACATACACTTGTGCAATTGTTTCTAGTGTTGCAACAATTGGAATGTATTCTGGACACTGATTTTCATCGTAATGGAGTGAGAATGCACATGTACTTCACTTGTCTGAGTTGAAGCTGATGAAGCTTTGCCCCAGTGGCTCTATTTGGTCTTAAGTGTTATTAAAAGCTGTTCAGCCTAGCAAGGCCAGGGTCACAGTTTCTGAGAGCAAGAAATTATGCACGCAAGTGTCGTAGTTCAGCCCTGACCGGGACCAGACTACACAGTCTTTCTGTCACTCCCCCCACCCTCCGAGAGAATAGGGGGAGATAATAGAAGAAAAATGGCTCGAGGTTTGAGATAAGGACAGGGAGAAAATTCTTAAACAGGCAAAACAGACTCAATTTGGGGAAAACTATTCATTTATTACTAAACACAGCAGGACAATGAGATAGGGAACAAGATAACCTTCCCCCACCACTCCCTCTTCCCAAGCTTAACATTATCATTACTACTTTCCCCCCTGAGCAGCACAGGGGGGAAGAGGGAATGGAGGTTGCGGTCAGTTCATCAAGCGTTGTTTTACGCCGCTGCTTTATAGTTGGGGGAAGAACTCCTCACATTCCTCCCCTGCTCCAGTGTGGCGTCCCTCCCACGGGCCACAATCCTTCGTGAAACTGCTGCGGCGTGGGTCATTTCTTCCACGGCACGCAGTCCCTCCAGAAAGGCTGCCCCAGCGGGCCCTCCACGGGCCACAGCCTCTTTCAGGCATCCAGGTGGGTCTCTGCTCCTCTGTGGACCTCTGTGGACCTCAGAGCTGCCGGGGGGACAACCTGCCGGGGGGACAACCTGCTCCACCATGGTCATCACCACAGGCTGCAGGGGAATCTCCCTCCTTCTTCACTGACCTTGGCATCTGCAGCTGTTCTTCTCACAAGAAAATTTCTTCACAACAGGCTGGCAGACGCCTCTCAGAATCTCTTCACATCATCCATCTCACCTCCTCTCCACCTCTTGCAGCCAGGCTGGGCCGAGCTGGGCCCAGTCGGCTGCCTAGCGAGAGGCCAGAGGGTGAGGCCTGCAAGGCCGACGAGGCCTGTGCCTCCCCCTCTCCGCCTCCCCCTCTGCGTCTCTGTCCCCGCTCCGCTTCTTCATATCTTCTCTTCTCTTTTTTTTTTTTCTTTCTGTTTTTCCCCTTCTTAAATACATTATCGCAGAGGCGCTATCATGGGACATTCTGCTACCATTTGGCTTGGCCTTGGCCAGCAGCGGGTCCGCCCTAGGCCTGGCCGAGTCCACTGAACAAAGGGGAGCGACTTCTAGCAGTTTCCTACAGAAGCTACCATCTTAGGCCCCACCCCCTCATTAAACAAGACTACAACACCAAATCAACAAATAATGGAATAATTCATATCAGTATGATCCAGTCAACAACCCAATGCTACTGACAAAAACCTACTTAAGAATCCTGGTTTCAGAATTCAGAGGAGATCATGGGAAATGCCTGGGGACACAAGGGGTCCAAATGTCACAGAATCACACGTTCCAGGGCCTCAATGTCTTGCAGTGAGGGGGCCAAAACTGAACATGGTACTCGAGGTGCGGCCTCACCAGTGCTGAGTACAGGGGGACAATTACCTCCCTGTTCCTGCTAGTAACACTGTTTTTGATGCAAGCCAGGATGCCATTGGCCTTCTTGGCCACCCGGGCACACTGTCGGCTCATGCTCAGCCGAGCATCATTCAGTACCCCCAGGTCCGTTTCCTCCACACAGTCCTCCAGTCACTCCGCCCCAAGCCTGTAGCGCTGCCTGGGGTTGTTGTGGCCGAAGTGCAGGACTCGGCATTTGGTCTTGTTGAACCTCATCCCATTGGCTTCAGCCCAGCTCTCCAGCCTGTCCAGATCCCTC
>WHYT01014616.1:46950-63375 GCA_009806455.1 Tetrax tetrax
CTCTATGCACTCCAAAAACCTCCTAGACTGCTTCTTCTGTGCTGTGCTGTACTCCCAGCATATGTCAGGGAAGTTGAAGTCCCCCATGAGGACAAGGGCTGATGACCGTGCAGCTCTTGCCAGCTGCTTGTAGAATACCTCATCTGTCTCTTCATCCTGGTTTGGCGGTCTATAACAGACGCCCACAGGATGTCTGCCTTGTCAGCCCTTCCTCTGATCTTTACCCATAGGGATTCAATGTTATCATCCGCAGTCACAATCTCAGTAGCAGAAAAGGATTCCCTAACGTAGAGAGCCACACCACCACCCCTCCTTCCTCGCCTGTCCCTCCTGAAGAGTTTGTAGCCATCCATTGCAGCGCTCCAGTCATGGGAGCAATCCCACCACGTTTCTATTATGGCAACTAGGTCATAGTTTGCCTGCCGCACTATGGCTTCCAACTCTTCTTGCTTGTTCAATTTGTGGATAACCAAGTGAACATGAACTCACCCAAGTCTTGCTGAAACTGAGGATACCCTTAAAGCAGGTCAATGCACATGTCAAGGATGGCAAGCCAACCTCAGACTCTCTCCTGACACTCCTAACATGTGACCAGCTCCTGGAAAACCCTTTTATGATTACAGCCTGGTGCAAAATATACTAGAAAAAGCTAAGAGAACAGCTGCAAGGTCTTCAAATTATCATATATTTTTCTCCTTGTAACAGTTTCACCTATTTGATGAATGCTGTAATCTTCCTCTTAAGTGTTCTCTTCTTTAAGCTAGGAAGTCCTAGCTTGTTCAAACTTTTCAGATTATATATACTATGATTTAGCTTATTTCTGGTTTTATAACCTGAGCTCTCATTAATTGCTTTACATCTTTCTTGAAAATGAAGATTTCCTAATAGGATACACTACTCCAGCCTTACCTTGCTTTGTACTACATAGCAGAGTTAGTTAATATGTCTGTTATACTTCCAAGAGTGATGTTTATCTCTTTTCACAGTATCCTGACATTGTTGTGTCAGTCATCTCATCACTCTCCATAATCTCTTATATGTTTTTCTGCATAACTGCTAGAAAGCCACTTCCACTGATCCCATCTAATCTTCATGCTGTTTATTATTCCTGCATAGGATTACTTTTCACATTCTTCTGCTGACTTTCATTTCTTTCATACCTTTCTCTAAGTAATTTTGTAATTTTTTTCCTTTCAAAAGCTTCACTGAAGTCAAAGTAAACAAAATTTGTAGTTTTTCCTCTGTCCAAATACAGCAAAGAGTAGTGGACTTCTGCAGAGGATATTCTGATTAGATATTCAGGAAAGATTTCAACTGCTAAGAACAGCAGAAGAGTGGGATAGAGTGGGTGTGAAAGCTTCATTGCAAAAGGTCTTTCAGATCAGGATCAACAGGCATCTGTCAGGAGTGTGACATAAGTACAAGTACGAAAGTACTTTATTCCAGTAATGGAATAGATGAAGCTCCTTTCAATGATTCTCTGTCTCAGAGGAAACCAAGATTTTTTTTTCAACCTTATGGGGCTGCAGAGTAATTTTACAACACAGCAATGGAAAGAAGTCTCAGTTAAACAACAAAAGCTACATTTTAATTACGTTTGTCTACATGGGACCTTCAAAACTAACTGCAAAGAATTTCCAAGGAAACTGAGGCTCCAGGTGTTTGGAAATGTGCATGTATATAGAGAGAAGCTATTGTTTGAATTGCATTTGTTTGAAAGCATTTTTATATGAAGGCAGGCATCAAAGATGATCTTTCATTAAAGGTCATTTTTCTTCCACAAGAGATGCTGTTGATTGATTTTAATTTGATATTTAAAATAATTTAAGTGATATTCAGAAGTTTGCTTCCACTTCTAGAGAAAGGCATTTCATACCTCTTTACATGTGTTTTTCTTTTTCAAACTTCACATTAGAGTCTTAGTTTGCATTTGAGCAGAAGTGGCAGAAAGTTTCAAGGCCTTTTGATACAATCATAACTTCATAGTGATACTCTCTG
Source organism: Tetrax tetrax (assembly GCA_009806455.1). NCBI lineage: Eukaryota > Metazoa > Chordata > Aves > Otidiformes > Otididae > Tetrax > Tetrax tetrax. The sequence continues at coordinate 48,949 of WHYT01014616.1, forward strand.
GGGAACAAGAGTAAAATAAATTTAACACTTCACATGGTAGCTACCATGCAGCAACTAAGATGCGAGTCAAATTGAGCAGGTTGGGTGGAAGGGGAGAGCAGTCTGTCTTCTATAGATGGCAATGCTTCAAGTGCTGAACTTCATTATTATTCTCTGGTTTCTGTAAAATAGCCTTAACCTTTGGAAAACAATGATTCAGAACTTGCAAACCTAATGCGAGCAAAGATCCCCCAAGGGATCAAGAAATCAAACTGTATTTCATAATCAGTCATTTCTCCTGTAGTTCTCTTTTTATTCTAGCAAAAAGGATCCTTTTACAAGGTTTGTTCTTGCAACAATATGAAATGTGCAACTGCAAGCAAGAAACGTCGTAAGAGTAAATGTAAGTACCAAGATATTACGGCTTAGCTAATTTGGTCATGAGATAATAGAAACTAAAATTATACTGAAATTACTGTAAATACCTATGCAGAAATAAAATGTATTCTTTGCTTCTTTTTCCTGGGACCTCATCCATACAAGGATTCTTCCCTCTAAGCTCTGGAGCAAACAAAGTATCCCATTGACCAAAGGAATATTGAATGCAAATTCATAAAGCTTTTGGGAAGCATGTTTATTTCAAAACTGCAACTTTCTCTAGCAACTACTGCAAGTAAAGTAAAATACAATACTCAAATCTGAAATAGTATGCACAAAATGAGACCTTTTACATCTTAAAATTTCTATTTAAAGATAGTTTCCTTTTGCTTAAAAAGAATTGATTCCCAAACATATAATTGAGATCAGCCAGAAGAATTGCATGCAGCGTTGCTATAGAAGAGCCAAACTGCAAGACTGTAAAACTGGACTGCAAATAGATTAACACATAGAGAGAAACAAGCTTCTAAAATGGACCTAACAGTTTTGAAATTAGTTTCTCCTCAGGTTACTGAAGATCTCATTGTAACTACCCTATGGTACTTAAATCCTTAGGCCATTTTCCTAATAGCAGTGTAATGTTGTTGCATAACGTGCATTACAAGTACATGTACTTCTATATGAGCAATTTAGTATACATACCAAGAACTCTTATTGTAGTTCTGAAGCTAAACTCTGAACAAGTTTGAATGCTGCTTTTTCCAATTGCAGATAATATTTAGTGTGCCCTGGAAGCCACTCTTCCCTATCAAATGGGGTGCTGCCATGCATGTGATCGGCTGTGGCAAGTCTTGAGGACCGCTGTTAAGCTGAGCTGAACAAATGGTTTTATGTACTAGCAACAACAATAAAAAATCACGCTCCTCTTTCCCTTCTCCTACTCCATGGATATTCTGCTTATGAAACAGCCGCAGGGTCAGGCAGTCTCACAGAGATAGTCTCAGCTCATCTGTTATCTTGCATGTGAGAGATTAGCTTAAAACCGAGAAGATAAAACTGTCACAAGGAGGCCTAACAGGAGAGAAATGGTGTACAATAAATGAAGTATTAGACATGGCCAAGGAAATGTAAGTAAGCAAAATAACTTTGCAGCAGAGGCGTGTCTGCTGAGTAAAAGGGGGATGGGAGGTGCAAGAAATGCAATAAGGTAGATGTAAGAAATACTTTGAATTTGTGACTCGAGTAAGTGTCAAATACTGACATTAGAACTTCTTCCCACAACTTTAACTTCTAAATGCTCCAAATATCTGTGTTATTACACAACATCAAGAGATTAACAGCTGGTATGTGACAGCTCTTAGTAAAAGTATCATACAGGAGCATGAATTGAAAAAAGCCTCAGTTAAAAAATTATACCATGTCTGCTTTTATGAGACAATGTTAATCCAGCAAAAGAAGGAATTTAAAATCCAGCAAATAAATAGGTTAGGCTTGAAAACCAACAGAGATTAGAACTAAAGTTGTACCACCATTAAATTATTTTTGAAATTGATGGCCATTCTAAAAGTTTCACAAGGTAAAGGAAAATGAGTAATGATTAGAAAATTTTATTTAATTTGATCCAGTTTATTTGACTAGAAAGACAAATTTAAGAGTCCATGGTCATAACTCAATGATACCATTAAGGAAAAATGAGAACTAGGATCTGTATTTCAGGGGAGTTTTGCCATTTGTAATTTTTTCTGTCCTAGAAGAGAAAGGAAAATAAAAAAAAAAAAAAAAACCAAACAAAAAACCCCGAAGACTGCATGCAATTCCAGCACCTATTTGCATTTATCTACTTAGTGGCATCTGGGAGTAGAGGGCTCCACAAAAGCAGCATTTTATTGTTCACAGACAAGTGTTGGGTGGAGCATGACAGCTCTAATGCCATCTCATCCATGCCATGCACAGAGAGCACTCTTCCCTTCCAAACCAATTCCCCATTTCTTTTCAAAGGGAGTGAGATGTAGTGAGATGTAGTGCTTGAAAACAGAGCCAAGGAGCAATTTCTCATTTGAACAGTAAGAATCATCACAGAATTTGTTTCCATGTAACACTTCTGGGAAGTGCTTTTGTTTTGATGTGATCTATTTCTCCTCATGCATTTCCTGTATGTTAGATCTTGTCTGTGAATCAATCACACTTTTTCGATATGTATCACCTATGTTGGATCTACCAAGAAAGCTAATGTTTCCCTTTCAATTAATAGCACTTTACTTCTGGCTCCAACATCGTGTAACGTTAGATGTGTAACTTCTACCGAACTTTCAAAAGTGTTGTGTGTTTGACATTGCACTTGTCCTTGTGAGTATCTTTTGCATTCCAATATGTTCACAGGCTTCCTGCTGCGTGATTCTTTTGATTAGATGCAACAAATAGGAGGCATATGTCTCTTTGGGTTTTTTTCAAATAATCACAGGTAAGCATATGTTAGAGAACACAACTTAGAGGTGGGGAAAAAAACTGAATAACTTAGCAACTTGCTCTTGCTTCCAGTTTGAAAAAACATCACCATTGGATTCCTGAGCGCAAGTCTAGGTTCACCAGATCATCGACTCCAAAGAATATGTTACAGGATGTTTAGAAGAGGGATATTTGAGCCAGCCACCAGCAATAAGGCACAGTCAACATAAGATCACAAAGGGAAAGTTCTGTTTAACTAATTTGTTATCCTTCTATGATAATCGCCTAGTGGATGAAGGGAAGGCAGTCGATGTAGTTTTTCTGGATTTTAGTAAGGCTTTTCATTCTTGCTTGATACCAGCATCCTTCTGAACAAGTTGTCCAACTGTGACATGAGCAGGCTCATGGTGTGATGGATGAAGAATTGGCTGAAGGGAAGAGCTCAAAGTGTTGCTGTGAATGTGGCTACATCTGGCTGGTGACCACTCACCAGTGGTGTTCCTCCAGCTCAATTCTAGAGCCAGTTCTGTTCAATACATTTATCAATGATCTGGATTCAGAAGTCAAATGCACCATTAGGAAGTTTGCTGATGATACCAAACTGGGAGGTGCTGTTGACTCTCTTGAAGGACAAGAGGCCTTGCAGAGGGATCTAGAGAGACTGGAGCATTGTACTATGATTAATAGGGTGAAATTTTACAAGTCCAAGTGCCAGATCTTGCACATAGCCTAAAGTAACACTAAACACAACTGAAAACTGGGAGAGGAGTGGCTGTACAGCAGCAGTGCAGAAAGGGATCTGGGGGTGCTGGTTGGCGGCAGGCTCAACAGCAGTCAGTCCTGTACCCTGGCAGCCAAGATGGCAAGCCGCATCCTGGGGTGCATCAAACACAGCATAACCAGCCTGACTGCTGTATTCAGCATTGGTGCAGCCTCCTCTTGAGTACTGTGCACAGTTCCAAGTCCCGCAATTTAAGAAAGATGTGAAAGTCCTTGAATGCGTTCAGAGGAGGGCAACACAGCTGGTGAAAGGGCTGGAAGGCATGTCCTGTTAGGAGCGGCTGAGGCTTGTTGAGTTTGGAGAAAAGGAGGCTGAGGGGAAACTTCATTGCCCTCTGAAGCTTCCTGAGGAGAGGAAGCAGAGAGGGAGGTGCTGAGCTCTTCTCCCTTGTATCCAGCAATAGGATGTGTGGGAATGGTTCAAAGTTGCAGCAGTGGAAGTTTAGACTGGACATTAGGAAGCATTTTTTTACCAAGATGGTGGTCAAATGCTGCAACAGGCTTCCTAGAGAGGTGGTCAGTGTCCAGAGTCTGTCAGTGTTTAAGAGGCTTTTGGACAATGCCTTTAATAACACGCTTTAACTTGATTAGTGCTGAATTGGTCAGGCAGTTGGACCACATTATTGTTGTAGGTCCCTTCCAACTGAGATAGCCTATTCTATTCTAATCACAGCATCATTTCAAGGCAGATAATTACTGATGATCACAACTCCAACTAGCTGCAGGTAGTGAACCCCAAAGTTAGCTTGGTTAGATGTTTCTATGAAGACTGTTTTTTTAACCTAGAAATAGATATTGACTAAGCTAGTGTGTGAGAGCATAAGAATGTGTCTTGCTCCAGATTTATCCTGCCTCTTTTCACTGCCTGTTCCTGACCCACAACACTTGTACAAAATACAGAAGACATATCAGAAAAAAAAAATAACTTAAGATGGTTAAGCCATCTCATGGACAAAGAAGAACTAGTTTCATAATGACAGATTAAATCCATCTGGATACTATAGCAGATCCTCAATACGATCTCTGCGATCTCTTCACAGCAGAGCACAGGGCAGACTGGAAATCTCTGTGGTGTTAAAGGTAGAAAAGCCTATAGCTAGCTAACTGCACACAATGAGAAAAAATCTGCTATTTAATCTCACTGTAAGTAGCTTCCTTTTGTTTTTGTCTCCATTTTCTTCATTGATAATGTGAGACGTTTCCAGCTATGATGCTAACTTTGATGGATGCAGAAATCATAGTGCTCTGGAGGTTGTGAATAACTTTTCTTTGTTTGTCATTCTGTACTTTGGCTGAAGAATGATTTGAGCTGCGTAATAGTAGGGTATTTCTTACAGAAGGGTGTAGTGGATGTACAGATCTGTACACTGCAAAATCTTTCTTTCTGAAATTCAGCAAGCATTTTCCAGCAGAAGCTGTGCCTGCCAGGTGGAGAGCTAGTGTCACAGATAGTGTCTCCCTGAGGGAGAAGATCCATCCCTGGGATCCCAGAGATCTCCATCCCTGCCCAAAAAACATGTTTTCCAAAAAGTTGTTTCCATAACCCCTATTTCAGTAAATTCAATCTTTAATTGATCTGTGTTGCATTGCTGGAAAAAAATACGGCAACATCAATGTTTGATTAATAAGAACTGTGGATATGAAATCTCAAAATTTTGTCAGAGGAGAAGATAAGTAAGGCTCTCACATGCAAACTGAGCAGTATATACTAGATAAAAATATTAGTCTACTATTTAGAGGTTCCTCTAGCCTGTAGACTCCTCCTTTTGCTTCAGATTTTACTGGGTGGTATGTTTTTCTATAAAGTGCCTTTTTTTATATTGTTTCTGAGCATGTCGTCACTCCCAAATTAATTTTCAAATTCCATTGAAAAATCTTAGCAGCAAGGGTTGGTGAAACCATTTTTCATACATTAATTTTACTGAATTCAGAGGAAAAATATATCTATACTGGTAGTCTGAATGTTCATTAACTAGCTGAGATGAATTAAACAACTGTGAAAGACTGCTAAATTAAATTCATTGAAGTAAAATGAAGTATTACTCACAGGTTCCAAGCATCTGCCTTAAATGAAACAGGCGTCAGATACTGGAAGCAGGAGAGCCTTGTTCCACTGTGAAGAGAAATTATCTTAAGCCTTTACATTCAAGAGATGAAATCATGATACTGGACTGGCTACAGTTAAATAATTGACATCCCATAGAACAAACAGATGAGATAATGCTGAACAATAGGGACAGCCTAATAAATGACTGAATCGTATGTAGCAGCGTGAAAGGGTTGTTTTAATGGATTTGGAAAGGGGTTTTGTTTAGGGCAGTGAATGACAAAGATCTATTAGAACTATGAAGAGACAGAATAACACAGATAATAAATTTTCCTCATCTTTAGAGAAACTATTACTTCATTCAGGTAGGAATAAATAAGAAATTGAGAAAATACATACCTCTTTTAAAATGTTATACTTGGTTCTAAAAAGTGTATAAACAGAAGTCAATTCAAAGTTGCAGAAACACTACAAATATTAAATACCAAAATACTACACAGAGCTGTTCTACACCTTTTCTCAAATTTCAAAAAAAAAAAAGGTACTTAAGGAAAAAAAAAACTTTAAATAAGAGGTCCTTATTAAATGCAAACTAAAGACCTTTATGGAACAGGTTGCTCAGAGAGATGGTAGGTGCCCCATCCCTGGAAACATTCAAGGTCAGGTTGAATGAGGCTCTGAGCAACCTGATCTGGTTGAAGCTGTCCCTGGTCCTTGCAGGAGGGGGTTGGACTAGATGACCTTGAAAGGTCCCTTCCAACACAAACCATTCCGTGATTCTATGATTCTGTTCTTACTGTGCACAGCCCTGTCACTGCGTTACATTCTATGGGGTAGTGTATCAGGCACTCTTATTCACAGAACCTCTTCCTGCATCCTGATTTTTCCTAATGTCCTAGCTTTGTGTCACAACATCACTTTTCCTCCTGTTTCTCTTTAAATATTTTCAGAAAAGAGAGAAAATACACAAATTAGAAACCATAAATTTCTGTTTCAGCCACCAATAAATTTCTTAATGTTAATTAAAGGTTGTATAGGTGTTCTGGATAAGATTCAAACCAAACTAACTTTCTTTTCCCTTAAGGGTTTATAAAAGCATATATTGCTTGCCATTCATCGTCTGTGAAGTTTCATGTTTTCAGGTATGATAAACAAAATTATTTTGTCGTGCTGTATACTTACAGAGACTAAAAAAATTAGAAACTACGAGTTGTTATTTCAGAAGTGCTCAGACAAGAGAGAAAAAAAACGTAGTTTCTGTCTTCTCCTCATACTCTAGTGGAATTTTAACTTCAGAAAAAAAGAAGTTCTCTCTTCCGGTCCCTCCTCCTTTCCCATTTCCCCCGCCTCTGCAAGTACCTAAAAAAGTTATACATGAAAAATAAAGATGCTTATTATACGGTATTATTTTCAGCTCCATTGGCCTGATTAATCCTTGAAGTGTGTTGAGGTATGGGAAAGAAAGTAATAGTTCTCATTCTGTATAAATTTGAGAAGTTTATTTCTTTGATTCATTATTTTCTTCCTTGCATAGAGATCGAACACTTTCAAATAGAAATTAAGGAATTTGCCAATGAGTTTCATCACATTGGGAGACAATATAAAGGTAGAGTATTGATTTTTATGTATAATCTTTGAGTTTCATGTTTCATAGGTGGGAATATTTAAAAGGAATAGCATGTATTTATTTTCTGAAAAGATTAGAATGTTCTCCTAAAAACTCTCAAAGACTAATAGGATGGCTGACAAATTTTGCTAGTTTTCCTTTTGTCTGTTCCTCTCCTCAGGGGGAGGAAATATTTGTTCCTTTTTCACATATGCTAAAATAGTTTTGAAATTGAAGACAACATCGCTGCTTCTGATAATCTACAGAACACCAAATAATACTTTGATCAGAATATTAAAGCTTCCAAAAAGCTATTTTATATATTTTCCTTCTGCCTTGTAAATGAACTTTGTCAATGTGTTTACTCAGCATCTGAACACATGCTCTATGTTTATGAACGTATTTTGACGAAGGATCTTAACTCAAGTTAAGCGTTCAGTCATAAGTTGAACCTGGTAGTGCCTGCACTCTGTGTACAAGGCATACTGACTAAGTGTTCTGGTTTTGTTTACTCAATATTTTGGGGGTGTAGCTATACAACTGAGTTAACAAAGACTATTCCACCATATTTTTTTTAAACTTCTGCAATTTCTATATAAAAACATTTAGCATCACAAGCATAATGGTAGAAAGACCTCTGTATGTAGAGAATATTGGCTAATTCTTAACAGACCTCATTATGCAGTTATCAAACTGTACAAAGCGTAAGAGGAAATAATGCCAGCTGTGCTGTTCCCTCTTTCTGAAAGCTTCAGTTCTTGTATTTCTTTCTATCTATCTCACCTAGAACTGATTTGTAATGAGCACAACTCAAGTGTCATAAGGAGCAGTGAACATGTTCCCCTTCCTACCACAGCACTCTGAAAAAGCAAAGTGAAATATCCCATAATTGATGAATCAGAACAGTAAAAGCACATTGTCTGGAACCCATGAGAAAGGAGATGACCACATTTGGGCTACTCTGGCACTTCATTCCCACAGCTACTTTAATTCCTTTACTCCTGCTGGTTTGGACAGAATCATACCCCTCCCTAAGCTTTCCACAGACACATTCAAGATGTATTCAAGACTAAGAAAGAGTCAAATGGGCTTGGATGATCTCACGCAGTCAAAAAATTCAGACTCTCATTGTTTTCACAAGAAGCTCTGGGAACATGTGCTGTCCATTTCCTAAATATTACTAACATTTTGCAGAAAAATGCTGAAACCATGGGAAACTCTTGCTGCTGACACAGACTCCAATAGACACAGTTTATGTAATATATGGGCAGCAGCAAAACTGATGATCATTTAAGCTGACTACCCCAAAGGAAAGTTGTGAAGGGAGGATGAAACAGGTAGAGGAGTGAAGAGCAGTGTAGGCTTATGAAAAAAAAGTGTGCAACCTTCAGCTCTGAATAAACCTGCCACACCAATGTGCAGCCTGTGTGAGTTACAAAATCCCGACTCCTTATTGCCTCTCTCCCAGGCCTGGCAGCTCTGGGATCCCTTTGGAGCAGACCAAGGCACTCCCAGCTCAGGACAATCTCCAGCAGGCTCTCCTCAGCCAGCCGCCTCTTATTAAAGATGCACAGACTGAGTGCTAGCAAACAAAACAGATACTGTTGTCACAACCTAGAACTTACCTCTCCCATAGGAGATAAATTTTCTTTGTGAAATGCACTACAGCAGCTGATAAAGTGCATACAGTATCATTACTGACTGGATTTTTCTATTATATGTTTCAAATGCTCAAACAACTGCTCTGAGAGAAATATATCTAGCTTTTGTTCATCTTGTTCTGAGGCGTAATAAAATCCTGCCACATTTTCAACTGCCTTTTCTTATGTTTTTCTGGCTTTCCAGTGCTGGTGCCCCTTTCATTCATGTAAAAGCATGGTGTGTTTCACAGTCTGGCTCTCACTCCCAAATTTTCAGATGTCTTTGGAAAATGTACAAAAAAGTTTGCAGTAAGTTATCAATGTCTCCCTCTAACTTTTATTTTTCCAGAGGACTTCTTAACTGCGTCACTGTCTAATCATTCACTAATTTTGTCTCAGTGGCAGCTTTGCTGGGAACGTTACAATAACTGTAGACAGCTACATTTTGTACCTTATCATTTGACTCTGGTTTATTTAAAAAATGCTCTGAGTGTTTATCATGCCACTCTGGCTCAGGCTGCTCTGAGTCGTGTTCTGCCACTGGCAGTTCGGTCTTCATCCTAGCCATCACAGTCTTCCAGTGTGCATTTCAGGCCATTAATAGAAATGTTTGAAAGAATGACTATGTATGAAATATTATTGACACGGATAGAAGTAAACCTGTGTTAATAATGTGATTGTTTTTAAGTATAAGAACATTGAAACTGTAGTATAATTGTAAAAATCATAATGATTATATTGCAGTTAAAATATAACCTTATAACTGTAATAAAATAATGTTAATAGTAATAGTAATAGTAAAGATTACATTCATTATACAAGCATTTAAACAGTGATGTAACCAGTATGAACTAATGCTTATGATAGTAATATTACTTACACTATTTCCTGGATTTGCTGTGGTAATGCTCCATTGTTAAATATTGTTGGATTCTGTATTTTATATTTTAGTGTGTTCTGGTAAAGCTGCTGCAGTCATTGAGAATATGTATTTTGACTGTGCCCTTCTGTATATATCATCCTACTTTCAAATGTCCCACTCAGTGACAGTCAAATCTATTTCTCAAAGTCTATGACAGACAATAACTGCCCATAACCAGTGAGATAGGTTTATAAAATTGCTCCTTCCACCCAAGATGACTGATACGTAATTCCAGAGTTGCCTTCATTAGGACATAGATATGATTCTGAACTAGCCAGCCAATACAGCTTTTTTTTTTTGTCTTCTCAGGGGAGATTTTTACTCTGCGGCAGACAGCACTGCATAGAATTTAATATTTTTTTTTCTGCGCCTTTTCCTTAGTTATTAAAAGCCTTATTCTGCAAAGTCTCAGGGGAGCTAATAGAATAACAATACCCCAGCCTTAGGTCTATGTAAGATCTAAGAATATGGTTTTTACTATATTTCTCTCTCAGTCATATTCTGCTAGTTTAATTTAAAAGGCTTTATTATTCTATAATAAAATTATAAAACTTCCTGAAATATATGTGTTAAAGCACATTGCCCACGTGACAAAAGTCTTCAAAAAGCCTGGAGGCACCTACACTTTTACTGCCAGCCCACACTGTCGAATACCCCTGTATGCACTAACCCCAGGATGATCTGTGCTCCTGAGCTCTCCAAGACACCAGAGCTCAGCATCCACATTCAGCAACAGCCCAAGCCATGTGCAGGGTGTGGATACAGGGGAGAGGAAGCAGATAGAGACCTTGGCAGTCTCTGTTTGTTGGCCAAGATGAGACAGACTTATTGCCAACCCTGCAGCCTCAAGCATGAGCTGACTGCTATCACCTGTCTACCTAACTTCCCTCTCTGGCAGTCAAATTTCTCTTTGGGTACTTGATGATCAACAGAGCTGAGCACCATTTCAAGCAAGGTATGCCTTTGGTCTCTCTGTTAAAGACTAATTTATAGCCCAAGAATATATAAAATTCAGGAATCAGGCATCACTCCACTGCAGAAGGTTCCTCAGAAAAGCAGGGAAATATTTTTCTCAGCTAGAGGAAAGGGCGCTTTATTGTATGGCTATGATTAAGAGAGGCCGAGCTCAGGAAAGAAAAAGGAAGGAGCAATTAGAAAATAGGGAAGTAGTTCACCCAACAAATCAATTAAAACCATTTGTCACTCACTGTAAGCCTTACTCCTTTTTGGACACATTGCAGTTGTTAATTGTCTTTACTAACTACTTCCAGAAACCATGAAGTAGTTCTGAGCCCATACCCAGAGTTTTCCATTAAGAGACATGTTAATAAGGTCATGAGCATAGTTTTCTGAATTATAGTATTAAAAATCATTCTTGTTTTAAAAAGAAATAGTTTTGGATTATAAGACTGCATTTCTTTTCAGTTATCCTATGTTTCTGCACCACCTTAGCTTTTACTCCCTCTTTTCCCTCTTGTCTATACTTTCAGTATCCAGATCAATTCAGGCAGGCTCAGAATTCAGAAATACCTTTTGCTGTTGTCTGTATCAGCTTTTTACCTATATTTTCTTTTTCTTCGGTTTTCTATCCTTACCCGGGGTTTGTTTTTTTCTAATCCTTAGAAAGCGGAGCATTGTGTCTTTGCTTTCTTTGACTTCTTGTGAACTGCAAGTATCAAGACATTCTTTCTCTTCTCTCTCTCTAGCAAAATTTATGGCTTCAGGTCTTTTCTAAGTAACTATTAGAGTATTAAAATATTACAGTCAACCAATAAGGTATTCTGTTGTCTCCTCAGCGGCCTATCTTAAAGTTTTGAGTACAAGTTGCCCTTACAGCAGTATCCTCATAGCCCTCATTTTGTTTTTTATTTTTCTCTACCTCTGCCTTTAAACATTTAAAGGCACAGGAAGCTCTAGTTTCTAGCTGTTTTCATGAGCAGGGCTTATCTATAACCTATCACCACAGCCAAGTCTGTTAAAAGTCCATGCTTATGCTTTAGATTTGAAGGAAATAGCAATGGAAGATCATTGACAGTGTCAGAATTTGGATAAACATTCTTAGGTGCAATAAAATAAAGCTTTTCTTACCATGCTAAAGATGAAAGGAGACTTCATCTCCTTTGAAAATTCTGTTTTCCATCATGGACTATTTGAATTTTGATACACTACCCTGTTACACTTTGTTACACTAAATTACTAAATTGTTCCATCTGCAGAGGCATTAAATTACTACCTGTGAATCAGCCAAAACTCAAGCAACTATCCTTTTGACAGACCTGAGCAAACAGAACAAGAAACAGTCTAATTTCCTTACCTTCTATTCATCAATATTGGAAGTTAACGCAAAACTTCATGAGATTGAGGGGAAAAAAAAAGAATGCTAGAAAAAACCACACTTCTTCAGGAGTGGTGATGGAGCTGGCTGATATTGCAAGGAACTCTGTCATCATTAAAAGCTCATGGAAATTGGAGAGGAGGGAAAGGGATGATGCTTCCTGATGTGATAGTCAAGTGTCACATCCATCTTCAGGAAGGTGAAGACGTTTCTCCTCATATGCTATGTGCTGCAGTCCTCCAAGCATTTTCATGACCCTCCACTGGACTCGCACCGGGATAGTCATGTATTTCTTACACTGGGCAGCCCACAAGCACCCATGAGCATGACATCAGTTTTGTGAAGTTTAACATATCCAGTCTGAACTGATGCCAAATTTTGAAGCCACTGATACAGTTAAATTATGTTCCTTGTTGTGCAGTTTTTAATGTTTAATTGTTGAAATGGCTGGCTAGTCTACATGTAAGAGGAATCTACACAACCGATTGTTTTGCCACTGGTTGATGAGATAACTCCAGAAAAGTTTTAATTTTTGTTGATAGTGGAGTAGCATGAATCCTTATGTTGACTCAGAGATTAGTTTACTATAACAGAATAGACAAGAAAGAAATGTTACTTGTATAAGGGTTCTCCATCTTCCAAATCATTCTCCTTCTTCTTCCACCTTTTTTAAAGAAACTTGTACATAATTCCTAATTTTATCGAGGAAGACTTGAAAATATAATCATGCATATAGGTCTATAACTCCAGCTACAGACTCTCTAACAGACTTAATATATCCAGTTACAGATTAATCTAATTTATAACATTTGGGCTGGAAGGTACAAGAGGATGAACGGCTAACACATACGATGTTGTAAAATGTAAACTACAATTCCATAAGGAAGGCTAAAACTACAATTAGCATAGGAGACAGTATAAACACAACAAAAGACCGTGGAGTAGGATTCTAATTAACAGGAGAAATACCAATATAATCACAGACTAAGATCTGTCTGTCTCTGTTTCAGCCTCTGGTTTGCGCTACAGTCTTGTTAATCAAATATTCATAATCTATCCTTTTCTTGCCAATTAAATAATGACCATATCTGTCCTAAGTTGAAAGGTCATTTATCTAAGGAACCTTGCTCCAGATCTACTCCTTTCATCTTGTGTCTTTTATTGAAACAGCTCTTCTTTTCATGACAATAAGTATAGAAAGCCAAAATTGACTGAAATTGCAACTTGTCAGCTATTCAAGAGCATACCAGACATGATATTATTATATGGAGGGTGTAAATAATAATCATATCTGTCCTAAGTGGAAAGGTCATTTATCTAAGGAACCTTGCTCCAGATCTACTCCTTTCATCTTGTGTCTTTTATTTGAAACAGCTCTTCTTTCCATGACAGTAATTATTGAAAGTCAAAATTGACTGAAATTGCAACTTGTCAAGATATTCAAGAGTATACCAGACATTACATTATATGGAGGGTGTTTCATGACTGAAGAATCTTGGGGAAATGGGGCTTTGTAGTTAACATATATCTATGTTACTTCTTTAAACAAAACAAATGAATGTATTTCCCATAATTTGTGTTCCTGCTGCCTCATGTGACATCAATGTGGAATACTTTAAATTATATTAAGTGTTTAGTGTTTCAGCTGTATTTCCACATCTGACATATATTTAAACATTACAACAAACTACTGCTTCCCAAAGGAAACAGAATTGTCTTTTTCTTTTTCTTTCACTTTAGAGATGTTCTATAGCATTTCTAGAATCTTTGAAAGTTTGATGGCAAAATCTTAGAGAATCACCTTGTAGAAATCTAATTTGAACCTGTCTGCTCAGTCTAATGTCAGAATGTAGAATTTTGATTCTATTATATTGACAAATTGGCCTGATGCAGGAACCCAGTGGAAAAATATTTATTTAGTATGCATAAATACCACATATATCGTGTTTGAAACAGACACAATAGAGAAATATTACTGCTCATGTTCCCTAATGGACATTGTCCAGATGATATTTCAAGAAATCTTGTGAATAAATTGGTTAAAAAGAAACATATTAAAGGAAGATGGTCTTCATGATATGGTAGAGGGCTCTTCAAATACAAGACAGTCAAGTACAGTGAAGAGTTAAATACTTTTGTAAAAACCCTTTAGATCCTTGTCATGCTTCATTAATTCTTTAAGTTATTCTTCATTTGACTGTAACAGTATTAAAAACTGATAGTAAATATCTGTAAACATCTGTAAATATGCCTCCTTCAAGTAAGGATTCAATTTTTTTACATTATCAGTGATTC
>WHYT01014618.1:0-58001 GCA_009806455.1 Tetrax tetrax
TCTTCTTCTTTTCTTCTATGGCTGGCTCTGACATCGGTACACCACTCTTCTGAAAAACAACATTCCAAAAGATTTTCCGCCCTTAACGCAAGAGAGCTCCCTTAAACCGGCTGTGACCTTTCAACTGCCGGGGCCAGAGGTTACCGACAAAATGGCGGCCGCTGCCGAAGGGGAGAGCTTTGGCGGAGCCCGGCGGGTGCGCTGAGGGGGAGTCCGCGCCGTCCCGGTGGGCTGCCCCCGCCCTGCATGCCGGCCGTCCCCAGCCGACTGCTCCGGACGAGAACGAGCCGCGGGAGCCCCCAGGCCCGCCGGCGCCCGGCGCAGCGCCCGCCTCCACGGCGGCGATAAGGCCGGACCGCGGGGGGCTCAGCGGCGCCGGCTTCGCTCCCCTCTCCCGGCCCACTCACCTCTCCCGCCTGTCAGCGGAGAGACTGCCCTAACCGGCAGTCCCGGGGCCGGGGACCCTTGGGCTGTGCATGCCCAGCCGCCTCGGCCTTTCTGATTCAGCTGCTTCCACCTCCGCTGCCCGTTGAGCCGGTTGATTTACGTGGGTTCAGCGAAAAGGAAGCACGCAGCGCCTCGGAACTGGTATCGTACCCCCAGTGGAGAGAGGGGTTGTGTGCCGCACTCGTAAAAGGTTACACAGAAAGACTGAATGTTGTTTGTGTTGTAACTGTGGTGCTTATTCGAGCTGAAGATGCTTGACTGTTTGGAGTCACAGACCCCACTGGGGAGATGAGTGATGAAATACGACCTGACACGGGGAAAAATCGAAGGACCTGTCAAGCGAGGAGGATGTTAATGCCAGTCTGACGGTCAGCAGTGTGTTTTTAGTGCTGCTGTTCAGGATGAATAGGAAGAAAGGAGACAAAGGATTTGAGAGCCCAAGACCATATAAATTATAAGTATCTATTCTTTTTAAAGTTGTTATACTTGAGACCAATGCACATTTGTAAGAGACCACAGGCTGAGCAATAATTATTTATGTGAGGATGTTGGAACCATTGTTTATGGTGTAGCTTGCAATCAGAAAATGTGTGTTGCAGGTGTATGTTTTATTGTGTAAATGGACTCACTCATGGACAGTGAGCCTGTCAACCATGCAGTCTCATCTTATAAAGATGTTTATATTGTGCTCTTCAAACCTTGGCGATCTCTCCACACAATATCAGCACTACAGACCATGCTACCATGTTTCTTTCTTACTGCTGTGTCAAACCCTTTTGACTTAAGGGCTTTTTTTATATGTAAAAAAAGGCTTTCATTTGCAGCAAGCAGCTTTGTTAAGCAGATTGACATTTTTACACATTCATTATTTTGCTTGTAACCAAGCTGTAAAGCAATTGGTTTTGGATTTCATTGGATCTCTATGTAATTCTGTTTATATCTCTTTGATTTCTTGATAAATCTGTAACACAAATCTATTTCAAAATAGAATCACTCTTGTTATTGTATATGTTTTAATGTGTAGGTAATGCTTGACTCCATCATTGGATGCTAGATGTTATCATTCTCTTGTAGGAGTTTTTATTGAACTTGCTTAACTGAAGCAAAGCCACTTCTTAATGCACAGAGTATATGAGTATGTGCATATAATGTGTGATGTGGCATAGAAGTTGGATTATTACAAGGTTGTATTTTGAATCCTGAATACCACTATTGTGAAGTGTGGTGAAGATGCCACCTAGTTTAGAAAAATATAGAAATAATTTCTAAAGTTTTTAAAAAGTTGGAATTATTATTTTTTTCTCCCAGTTTTATTTACTGGGAGATCTAATACATCATTCAAGATTTAAGCAAATGGATATGACTTGTTTAAAATACTTACCTTGTTTGATACATAACCACTATTTAAAATAATAAATTCTTGTGACATACTAATTGTAAAAGCACATACTATATCTTTTTTTCATGTGCTTACATAAATTATGTGTGAGCGTCAGCTCACCAGGTAAATTTTCCACAGGTCTGTGATAGCAAATATTACAGCTGCATACCATTTCTAATACTGCACATCACAAAAATGTTAGAACTTGATTCTGTGCCATTAGTAATACTATATTTTTAAATGCTGTTATGTGATGTTCAAAAGCGACGTTATCTTCCTGTGGTACTGGTAATATTCATACTGGTATGATGCTATATTCCAATTCTATTTGAATTTTTCTGACCTTTTGTGCAACTTCTACTCATTATTTGTTTTGGAACATGTGAGAGATTTCGACCCTCATGAGTTTTCTATATAAATATATGCTCTATGCAGTATTTATTTATGTATGTGTATCCTGTATGAGTGCTCTCTTTTTTTTAAAAAAAAAAATGGGTTGAAGTATTATAAATACTGGCATTTGTGCAAAACCTTACTTATTTTAAATTATTTTTTTTTCCAGCACAACTCACCAGGTAGTTTGTATCAACAACATAAATTTTCAGAGAAAGTCTGTTGTAGTAAGTATTTTTTAATAAAATGTGAAAGTAGAAATTAAAAGTCTGAGTTTTCTTCATGCTTTTAGAGGAAACAACTGCATATGCAAGCTAACTGTGGTCTTCAGCTTCATTTTATATTTTATACTTTCTAATCTGATGCCTCTTGTAAGTGTCGTTCCTTGAGATGCATCAAACAAAATACCTTCTAATTGTGAACACTTTAATATCTGTAAGGAAAAGCTTTCTAAGAGAAAGTCACTGCATTGTAAATAATACTACAAAGCAATTTACAGTTAAAAATTGACCTTTGACACAATGTTAGCTGATGTTAGCCATAGGATTATAGAGTTTTCTAGATTATGTGTGAGTTCATGGAAGCTTTGAAGAGATTTTCATTATTTCAGTTGAGACTTTCTGTGAATTTAGACAGCTGCCTAAATGGATTCTGCTTTATTTTAAAAATCATAGTCTCAAGCTCAGATACCAAAAACCTAAAACATAGTGATGAAAAACATAGTGATGCTAGTAACTTGAAATCTAGTCAATAGAGGCAGATCATTTCAAGTAAAACAAGCATGACTGACAGTCATTTGGAAGTGTTTTGTTGGGAAAATTCACTTGTTAAATGACATGAAAGAAAATGTGTTCTAGACATCTAAAAGTGCAAACTAATTTCCTTTTTAAATAAAAAATTAGCATTTTTTTACCTATGATTTTCATTTACAAGGCATTAATAAGAGTTTTCTTTATATATCTCTACTTTGTGAGTTGGTAAAGATTTTACAGAAGGTTTTGATTTGTGTTTTCATAGGGTTATGTGGAACTGACAATATTTCCCACAGTTGCAAACCTGAATAGAATCAAACTGAACAGTAAACAGTGCCGGATTTACAGAGTAAGAATCAATGATTTAGAAGCAGCTTTCATCTATAATGATCCAACGCTGGAGGTTTGTCACCATGAGTCCAAGCAGTAAGTGATGTGTTTAAAATTCTGCAGATACAGTGTTTTCCGTTGTTAAGCGTGACCCACTGTGTTGTACTGGCAAGTTTTACCTGGTGGTTTCCTAATGGTAGCACAGGTTTCAGAGAGAAACAGTTAACTTTTGGTGTCTTAAGTTTGGGAAAGTATTTTGGCAATAATTTTGACTCATGCTATTCTTTAGAATTTGTTTTACTAATGTTTCTTTGTATTGTTTTGTAAAAGTATCAGAAACTTTTAAAGAAGTACTTTATGGGAAAAAAGTGGTGAATGCCGGTAGTGTTCCAATTGCTTTAGGAAACTGTCCTTCTCAGCTGTTTTTTCCCTGATAAGAAGGTATCTTTGGCTAAAATATTTCATCTTTGATGGATTTCAAATTTATCTGTGCCCAACTTTTACACTAATTTATTTGAAGAAAATTTGGTTACGTTATTGTGGCAATTGCATTTTCTTTGTATTCTTGTAGAGAACATTTTTCAGTGGTGCAACTACAGTCCTATGAGAGTTCCATGTGAGAGGATTGCCCTTAGTTTTGGGTTTTGTGTGGGTTGGTTTTTTTGTGGTGTCTTTTTTGTTTGTTTTTTGCCCCAGCATAGTTGGTTAAATCAGTTTGGTTGCATCAGTATAATAGTATGTAGACCAAAACTATTATATTCTGGTAATTTGTCCTGCAAAAATTGTCATGATTTTTATGATGTGTCATGTCGGATTGGATGATCATTTTTGTTCCTTCCTATTTTTAAACCTAAGAATATTTATATGTATTTGTGAATGTCCCATTTTCCTAATAAGATTCTTCTGATTTTATTAAATATGTCTAGATAGCTTTATCTATAATTAGCTTATTACTTTGAAGCAAATAATACGGATAAGGCAAACTGTGTGACTGTGTCAGGTTAACTATTGGACTGCTGAGTTAAAATGCTTATTACTGTCCTTCAGCTATTTGTTGTATCCTCTTGGACGGTGATTGCTCCGAGAGATTTACCTGCTGAAAAGATGGGAGGGGGCTTACTCAGCAGCTTCAAGAGTGATAGCACCTTGATTAACTCATATAGCTGATGAAGGCAGATGGGAACTAGCTAGACTTATTCTGAAGCAAACTGCAGAGTTCATACAGTCCTGCTAGTTAGATTGATGAGAATAGTGGCATTCTCAAGTGCTGAAGCCAGATCTGTAATAGGTTGCCTACTCATTGCCTTAATGACTAGAGCCTTTGAGATGTTTTTTAGCCCGTTTTAGTTTTCAGGTTAAACCTGACTTAACTTCTCTGACTATTGTCTGAAAACTGGAGTACTTAAGAGAACTTCCAGAGTTGAGTTACTGGGATTGAAGTGCTATTTTTTTATCCTAAGTTTCACATCACTGGATTTGAACTGTTTGTTTATGGGAGACACTCTATATTCCTTTAGTCATCACTTATGCAAGAATTTCAGGAATTCACTTGCAAATACAATGTTAATTTATATAGGACCCTGAATTGGATATCAGAGTTGGGAAATGTTGTTTGAGTCCTGATACTAAACTGCTTGACTCTGTTAATTCTGCAATTCTTGTCTGTTTCGTGACTTGATTTTTTTGTTGTTGTTGCAATTACTCAGTGAGTAAAAAAATCAGAATCATCATCAGGGGATTCTAGTTGTTCTGAAGAGCTAGAAAGTAAACCTTTTGGTCTTTTCTAAGGAATCACACTTACATTATTTATTAGCCTCATAGATTAGGGTATAAGTCCTAGAATGTTATCTAAATTCACTTTGAAATTTGAAAGGAAAAGTTTAAAATTTATTCAGCATCTGATATTGAAGAGCAAGTTTAAAAACATGTGATTTCCCACATGTTTTGGGGAAACAATATGGGAAGAGACTTTTGTAATAATCTCATATCTGTTTGGTTTTTGGTAAGAGAAGCACCGTGGGCAAATTTTCGCACTAAGCATTCTCTTTTGATTTTACTGAAACTTACGTTGATGTTTTAACACCTTCTTTTGTCAACTTGGTTGAATTTACAGTTTGCTGAATTTTTCAAGAACTTATAATGAAAGTGCTATATATGTTTAGCGGCAGCTGATAAGAAATCACAGAGTCCTTTAGGGTGGAAAGGACGTAGTGAGATCACCTAGTCCTGCTAGTCCACCTACCTTCCTCTCTGACCAAGCAAACGTGAACAGTGCTGTAAGGTATAAAACAATTCACATAGTTTTACCATTTGTACACAAGGTGGCAGAGAATCCCATTTTGTTCATACTTTTGAGGAAGAGTTCGAAGTCTTGCAAAGACTGCAAATAGTGTTGGAGAATGTCTGTTTGAGTCTTGTCTTAGGGCTTTGTTCTTGAACATTACAGCCTCCTCTGTCATCCTCATCTTCCCTTTTTTCCTTGTAAATTGTCGCTTTCTCGATTCTGTCAGCATAAGGGAAGTAGGATTCCTTTTTCTAGGCTATAGTATGCAGAAATTCCACAGCATGTATTCTGACTACTGGGAAAACTGCTTGTATCTCAGCCCCTTTTATGTTAAAATGGACAAAGGAGATCTCTGTTTTCTTAATCCTATGGGTAAGATTGCAAACAAATAGCCCCAGGAAAAGCCTGGAGTTTTGATGCAGTAGTTTTCACTGTGTAAGTGGAGTTTATGATGATGCTGCTGTTGCCTGGTTATGTGCTTTACGTGTTTGTGTGATAAATAGGGTGCAGGGTTGAGCAGCTACTGCATTTTATTTTTACTTCTGTGTAAATGAAGATATGTTTTTGTATAGATAGCTAATGTGCACGTAATGCTTTCCTGTGCATAGGTAATAGGTACTCTATTCGGAGTAATTTTAACTTTCAGCAGTGTTTCCATTTATCCACTAGTTCAGCTTTTTTTTTTTCCCTTTTTTTTTAAAGTAAAGCCTGTAGTTTTTAAACGTAAAAAAAATATGAAGATATTTTTATATCCTCCAACTTCACTGTTGCTTTAGTTAAAAGTAGTAGTAAGCTGTGAGAGAACAATGTGGTAGTCTTCAGGGCATGTCTTGCAATATTCTTTCTTCTGAGAAGTCAGTAATCAAGCCTTTAGTCTATGCACAAAATGGAAAAATTACTGGTGGGCTGAGCTTGTGTTGTTTTGCTGCAATATATAGCCTTCATTGCCACTGGGGTGATACTTATATAGTAGTAAATTTATGATAGACTTTGTTAGAAATAAACAGAGGTGTAAAGAACTTTTGAAGAAAGAGATGAGAAAGCCCTCAACCTTGGGCAAGAATGAAAAGTAGGTTTTTCAGTGTGGCAGAGATTCAGATGGTTGCTTTATTAATAAATTACCTATATGTGTACATGTTATGTATTTAAATACACTATAGGTAATATATGCTGTATCATATACTTTGGAGTTGGACTCCAAAACCAAGTGCTAATTGTAGCTGGGAAGCGAAATAGAATAGTAAATGAATTACAGGTAATGAAGAGTGTTGAATTACATGCAGATCAAAGGACTTGTTTTGCCAAGTTGATGTTAAATACGGTAGGAAGAAAGTGGTTTATAGACTACATGTTTGTTTTGTGTAACAGTTAAGTAGCACTGCTGCAGCCAGTAGTGGGAGATGCTATGGAAAATTGACATGGCGGTATTTGGAATCAATGAATAACTTTAAAAATAAGTCTCTACAGGATCAGTTGTTTCTAGTCAGGCAACAACCGTGCCCTTGCGCTGTAATTAAGTGTTTGGGGTCAATTCTGATAATAAAATGTATCTCTATGAGGAAAAAACATGAATGCATATTACTTTTTCATTGTGAATTTACACTTAACATTAGGAAAAGTTATCTTTGTTCCATAGACTGTAACTTTTGGCATTTCCTTTGTTTTTTATTAAATGGCCATATACGGTTTATTGAAAATAGTTCAACCTATGAAAAAAATTAATCTGTAGTACTAAGCCTTTAATGGATTCCTTTTACAATGAATCACCCAGTTGAATTGGAACACTTAACAAAAATAGAAATATCAGAATAGACTGTTTTCCATAAAATGTTAAGCCCTGTGGAGTCTACCTTTCTTGCTATAAAATCATAACCTTTTCCTGTCTATGAACCCATTGATGTTTAAAGTGTAACCACAAGCTCATCGCAATCCTCAAACTTGGTGTGTTAGAAAGGATTCCCTATCAGTAATTTTGAGTTTTCAGAACCAGTTTAGATTAAAACGAAAAACTTTGAAACTTTACATTCTAACAGAATGTTACTGTTGTTTTCTGTTGCTAGTTTAGTCATGCAGTCTTTTTTTTTTAAATAGTTTTTCCAATGGTATTTACTTGCCTTCCTAGGATGCCATTTGAAGACAGCTTAAAGCAACATCACTTGGGGTGGTTATGATCCCGTTGACAGTCTCCCGTGCCTCAGTAGTAGCACTTCTTTGACCCTCTGTATGTCAGATCAGGGAGCTAAACCAACTGAAAGCTGTCTGCAAAAAAAAAATCTTTTTTTTTTTTTTTTTTTTTTTTCTCCCCTCATTTGGCACTTTCAGCTGCATCACCATAGGGTCAAATGAACTGTAGTCTCCTTAGTGAGAGAGTAGGAATGTGTGGCTGAGACAAGGAGACAGCACAGCAGCTGGAGTTTAAGTTGCTTTGAATTGTTCTGGAACCATAGCTGACGTTATAGTATATTCCAGTGTACAAATTCAACCTTGTGCTTTTAAAATGTGTTGGCATTATATCCTGTCTTTAGGTACACTTCAGCTATGAAAAAGGAAAAAAATGATTATCTATTAAAACTTGGGATTTGGGTGTTTCTGTGCCGTTACGCTCCCAGTTACTATTCACCTCCTATTTTCAGAAGCTTCCAAGCAAAGTAGACGAGTTTACTGCTCCCAACATTCTCAGTCTCGGTAGTGGTGCCAGAGAATTTCTATGCTATTATTGCCAAAGATCAAGAACTTCATGAAAATATGTTCTCAATATATTTCAGTGTTGTAGCAAAGTTTTTTTAGATGTGGAAGGCTAGGAATATTAGCATGGTTTGACATACCTAGACTTACAGGATGATCCTGGCATGGTTAATTACCTGTCATTCTCCCAAGTAAGGCACTGTAATTTGGGTTGAATGCTGTTTTCTCTGTGGGTGGTGAATAGAGAATGGTTAGATGAAAGTAAAATCCTGAAATGAGATCATGTCTGCTTTGTGTGGACTTCAGATTCCATGGGAGAGTGGAGTCCCCAGCCAAAAGTTAATTTACTCCGTTGTGGTGAGGTAACGCTGCAGATAGCTTTATGCTTGATTGCGGCTCTGCCCCCGCAGTGATTGGATTGATCAGTGGTACACACCTAAATGCTCAAAATTCTGGGAAAAAAAAAAGTTGTCAGTAATTCAAACACTTTCTCTTCAGCTATAGAATTGTTTAAGCTTTTGAAGAACTCTATGTACTAGAGGATTAGAATTAAGAAAGGTGTTGCTTCCATGTTTTACAGAGTTCAAAAATCCATTTTGAAAAAGTATAAAAGCTGTAGTCTAAAGATGCAAAACCAAGGTTATTTTTGAACTTGACTGGTCAGTCCTGCAGTATCTGAACATAATCACATGACACAATAAGAAATTAACGTCCTGCTCATAACCACTGTAACAGCAGACACATGCATGTTCCTGTGCTTTCCAGTAGCAAATAGTTAATCTAAGCCATAACAGAAGTAATGGTATTACTTTGGAATGAAATGTTTAGTAAATCAGCAGCTAATATATAGTGATTTGAACAGCTCAAACCTGATTACAAAAATTTGTATCTGCATCCTAGATAACCAAATGACGGTAACATTCTAAAAAAAAAGTTTCTAGGGACTAAAAGTATAATATGTATCTCTGTGGTTTAGCATCTAGTATTTTATGTGATATTTAAGAGAGCATAAAATAAAACTATTCTTATCCATCAAGCTAAGAGGGGGAGAACTATAATTGCCATGCTAAAGTCTTAGTACAGTTGGAAAAGCAACATAAAAGCCGAACTGCAATGTGTGAGGAGGCAGATCTTCAAGACAAATCTTTAGAATAAACATACAAACTTAATCCAAAATTTTCCGAAACAATAGTTTTTAATTGCTATTCCAGTAAGTGTAAATATTACTCTTCTTGGGAAGTAAAGAGCACTGAGCATTTCTCATTTAATTTACTGTGGATTATTACTGCTTAAGTCTTTTTGATCACGTATCACTTCTATAAGAGCCTAGTTTTAATTTCTAGTTTTTTAATTCTAATCTTTACTCCTCCTTTTTCCCTTCACTCCTTTAAAAACACAACAAAATACTTGGTTGAACATGCACCATGAAATTCAGTACAGAAATCCTATACCTTCAGAAATTGTTTTTTGTAGTTCAGCATGTATTTTAAGAATTAACTGGGTATTTCTGACAGGAGGAATCTCAACTATTTTTCCAATGCCTATGCTGCCGCAGTCAGTGCTGTGGATCCAGATGCTGGAAATGGAGAACTCTGCATTAAGGTTCCGTCGGAGTTGTGGAAACATGTTGATGGTAAAGAGACCAAACTGAAAGCTTAATTTAAGATGCCATTGAGTTGTTAGCTATGAGTTTGCACAGGGAGATAGTAGATTTAAATGAACAGAAATAGAATTACATTATGAAATGGTGGTTACTGTTTTATTTTTCCTCACCTGTATCTTTCTAGCTGAAGTCTGAAAAGTACCTGCACACTACTGGGTAATATGGAGAAGCAATTGCAAGGATTCCCACAACCTTTAGAAACAAACTCTTGGGTGGTCATGAGCCCAGAAGTGGGTGTAATGTACATGAGGATGTGGGTGTAATGGAGTATTTTGGGTGCTAAATTATAACTGTTTGAAGCTGCTTACAATATACATGAGCCAACAAAGAATTTACAAGGATTTGCCTATATATATGTTGTTTAAAAGGCTATATTAATTTTTTTCCCATCTCACTTTGAAGAACGGTTGGTTTAAAACTGATCCAATAGTGACAAGTTGACTACCTTATAAACTGCTATACTAGATCCTGGAACAATAACTTTTTTAATACATGACCCTCCAACATTGATTATTTTCTTACCTGGATTATATTAGTGTCTTGTATTAGTTTTCATATAGGGTTTTATCCATTTTTCAGGGAGTGTGTGTGAGACCTATGAGAGAAAAAACGACTGTATCGTGAGACTGACTGACAGAGTGTTGTCAGATAGACTTAATGGGAAAGACACTTCTGTTTATTTTAATTTTTGTTTAAGTTCCTGTTGTCTTACTTGCAAGCCTAGCAGGGAAAATATTCAACAGGTATAATTTTTATTTTCAAAGTCTGAATGCCAAAATAGGGTGAGACATGTTGGATAAATTTCACCATATGCCTGCATTTCTT
Organism: Tetrax tetrax; assembly: GCA_009806455.1. Taxonomy (NCBI): domain Eukaryota; kingdom Metazoa; phylum Chordata; class Aves; order Otidiformes; family Otididae; genus Tetrax; species Tetrax tetrax. The sequence goes on from WHYT01014618.1 coordinate 10,761, forward strand.
TTCTTGCCAACCTATTCATAGGTGAGATTTCTGTGAAACTAAACCAAAGCAAAGACATTTCAGTTACAGGACAAGCTTTAGCTATAATAAGAGGTTTTAGGAAACTGCAAATGACAATAACATGTCTTTTAAGAATGTGCCTTTTACATGCAGTTTTTGTAGGAAATTATTTCAGCAAGGTACAAAGGAGATCATAGTTAGGGTACAGTCACTGTATAAAGATTCTTTACTGTTGGGGAGTTGGAAGATGAAATGTAACTCCAATTGCTGTTTTTATTAATTAATGATTAATTAGTAATTACTAGAAATTCATATCCTGTTAATTAAGCTTAAGAGGTCTCAATTTTGTAGGCTTTTCAGCTGTGCTTTGTAAGTGGACCTGGAGGTCCGTGAGAATGACGTAAACACATAATCTTGAAAGACCAAGAGTCCAAAACTGAGTGATTATTCTGAAATAACTTTCATGTAAGTTATATATATTTACTCTAATTTCACTCTTGGTATGGCAGAGTTAAAAGTCCTGAAAGTGCATATAAACTTTTCTCTGGACCAGCCAAAAGGAGGCCTACATTTTGTAGTACCCAGCATGGAAGGCAGCATGGCAGAAAGAGGGGCTCATGTCTTTTCCTGCGGTTATCAAAATTCTACAAGGTAAGAAAACTATCTTTCAATGTTAGACTGTATTTTCTATTTAATCTCACAGTATAGGAAATACAAATAATTTATTTGAATTCTTACAACTTTCAAAAATTCTAAAACTTAATTTGTGCTTGAAAGGAGCTTACTGATGTGAAGTAGCATCTCATGATTAGTAATTAGGATTTTTGTATTTATAGCTCTGCAAGAGGTAATGGCAAAGAAACTTGTAGTGCTTTATGAAATTAATGTGTAGTATGAGTCAGTATGCATGTTGATGCAAAGTATTTAAGAACATAGTTTGGAACTTGAGAGAAAAATAATCTGTGAAAAAGAGTTGCTAACCATTTTTCCTCCAATTCTAACTTCTCTAGATTTTGGTTTCCTTGTGTTGATTCATATTCCGAGTTGTGTACCTGGAAACTTGAGTATACTGTAGATGCTGCAATGGTGGCTGTTTCAAATGGAGATTTGGTGGAAACTGTGTATACCCATGATATGAGAAAGAAGACTTTTCATTATATGCTGACTATTCCAACTGCAGCTTCTAACATCTCCTTGGCAATAGGACCTTTTGAAATCCTTGTAGATCCATACATGCATGAGGTAATAATCTTCATACAGGTCTATTTTTTGGTTTTGTTATTTTTTCTTTTTTTTTGAAGAACTGGTGACTATTTTTATATTGTAACCAGTATATATTGGTCAAATATGGATATGTCTAGATATGACCTGACCTCCATTGATACAGGTATATGATAAAACATGTCTAATGATGCTGGTATTTAAATTTATCTACAAAATAAAGCCTTTGAATGAGCAGTAATTCTACTTATGCCTGAATTTATGGGGCTAATTTAGTTGGAGTTGGTAACAGCATATTTCTCAAAACAGCTTTAAACCCATACTGTTGCTGGTAGTGGATGGAAATTATTACTACACAATTGAGTAGTCTTCTGAACTAAATTTGACATTGAGTTTTCATTCTTAATGGATTGTTGCCTTAATATTTAAGTCTACCAGTTTATATTGACATCTGTCATTTCAGATTGGGCAGGCATAGACTTGGCAGGCACATTAAGTTACCAGTTCAGCATAAAGACTGGCCTGTGTATTCTTCTTTTGAAAGCATGATAGGAAAATACTGGGAAATAGCTAGGTCTTACTTCATCCAAAGGCAAACATCAGATGTTAGTCCTCAGGAATTGTATTCTGTTGACTTTTACTGATGGGACATACTTGTAAAATATAATAGCTGTTAAAAAATTATTAGTTTTTGATATTGAAAAACTCGAACTGATAAATATCTGTGGAGGTTGACTTTTATAGAACTGACAAGAAGTAATGTATCATTCTCAGCTTGGTTCCTGTGTCACTGCTGAAGTCACTGTCATTGGCTACATCCTAAGTTTATAGAAAAACCAGTAATATCAAAGGTTACTTGTAGTTTTAGCTGTAACGAGTCTTCTAAACAGTAGCTCTGCTTGGCTGATTTGATAATATCTAATTCTTTACTGTATAAATGAAACATATTATCTCCAAAAGGTTTTAGATTGCAAAATCAAAGAAGAATGTAGGGTGTTTTTAAATTATATACATCACTAGGTAGACATTGTTTGCATTGTCTGCTGAGACTTACTTTCCTATTGTTGCTCTCACAATTAAGATGGATATCCTGGTTTGGATATCCTTTTCTGCCTTTATAGTCATTATCACAGCTTGAAAATGCTTTTTTTTTTCTGTTAAATTTACAGCAGGTATGTTTTTGTTGTGTTGTGGGTTTTTTTTCTGTTATGTAATATACTTGATGTTTATGGATTTAAATATATTCATCAGTCTTGTACCAAATTTTCCTTTGTAGGTGACTCACTTTTGCTTACCACAGCTTCTCCCGTTGCTGAAACATACCACCTCATACCTTCATGAGGTGTTTGAATTTTATGAGGAGATTCTTACCTGCCGCTATCCGTACTCCTGTTTCAAGACTGTTTTTATAGATGAAGCTTATGTTGAAGTAGCTGCTTATGCATCCATGAGTATTTTCAGGTTGGTGTTTGAGAAAATTACACCTTCTAAATCCACAGACTTAGAAGCTCTAGATCTAAGACTATTGTGAAATGTGTGAAGCTCTTACTATTTTTATAGCCTGAGTTTTGGGCTCTCTAGTTTGAAAAAGCTGGCTTTTGTTGACATTACAGACTTTTAACACCATTTCTAATTTTATATGTTGTGAAGATGCTGGATTTGTTTTTTTCTTTAAGAGAAAATTGGCAGTGCTTTTCTTTCTGAATTCGAAACACCATGCATGAAATATTTAAGATCAAATTAAGTGGAGAAGTTTGATTATGTTTTATTTTTCTTCAGTTAGGATAGGGTACCAGGAGTTCAAAAGAGTTTCACCAGTTGAAGCAAACAACTTTGACTCTACACAGAGAGTTGTGTATAGATGATAATAGCAGGAGATCTGCCTGGATTAAGGGTATTAAAAAAAAAAATGTTACTATATCGTTGGAAAAACAGTAAAGGAGTTATTTTATTTGTTTTTACTTTTAAAGCAGGGTCTCTATTTTGTTTCTTTGGAGCTTGTGCTCATATTGTGTTATTTTCTTTTTATGGGGGTCCAGCACAAATCTCTTGCACAGCGCAATGATTATAGATGAAACTCCACTGACAAGGAGGTGCTTAGCACAGGCCCTGGCCCAGCAGTTCTTTGGATGTTTTATATCCAGAATGTCCTGGTAAGTACGTTACCATTTTGTGTTCAGTGAAATGAGGAAATTCTAGGAAACTCAAATTTTAATTTGAATGTTGTGTTTTATCAGAAGAGTAAGTGAAACAGAAACTGCAAAAGAAAACAAAAAAAAAAGTAAGAATAATAAAACAAGCTCAATTAATGAAAATCCATGAGATTTGTTTGTTTGTTTGAGAGGGGAATGTGAGATGTAAGTGTTCCAAAGACTGTAGAGACTGATCATGTCTTTTCTCAGAAATTGTTGCTACTGGAATGTTGTAGTATGCTTGGGCACCTAGAAATTTAGAGGGGAGACTCTCTTGTATCATCAGTAAATTTCTGTCAGATATTTTGGATGAAGAAGTGTAGCCTGCATAGGAAGTACTTGTGGAGCACAGAAGTAATAAATTATGAAGGATTTCAGGGAGGGGAATACAGAAATTAGTGTCAAATGGTCAAATTCATTGGAATGGTAAGCTGCCTGTAAGTCCATCCCTCAGAAAACTCAGATGATCTCCCCGAACTGACTCTTGCAGTTGTGATCAGTGTTCATTTTAAAGCCTTTTGCATACACTTTATGTAATCAGGAACAAGGAGCCTGTTTTCATGGCGAAAGTGTGTGTCCCAGAGTATCCTTGGCTTAAAAAAAAAAGAAACCAACATATTTTAAAGTTGATATTTGTACTGTTATAGTTTCTCTTGATCTCTTCATTATTTCTATTCTGCTTCCATTGTGAAGATAATTTTTCCTCCCTCATAATGACTCCCTTTGTTTGTGTCTTTATTTTATTCACTTCATCACACTGTGTGCTATTCATATATTTAGAATTCTGTTTCATGATAATTTTATAGGTTTTGTCCATGTTTTTCTCTCTTAGAATGTAACTCTCAAAAGAGGTGTTTAAATGGGTGTCCACCAGATTGTGAGATAGGTGTTTTATCTATGTGCTGTCCAAATCTTTTGCATTGCATTGAGATGTTTATCAAGAAATTAAGATCATATAGATTAGCAGTTATTTTAACATTAGTGTCCATTTCCTCTGTTTTATTGTTACTGTTTCAGCTAAGATAGCTTGGTTTTATATTTTAATCTGGGCTTCTGTGGTAAAAGTCAAGTTTTCCCTGGCTTTTCAGTTTCATCAGTCCCATCCAGGTGCCAAGTTACATAAATTGGTTCACAGCTCATCAGACTCCTATTGACTTAGAGAAGTTATATAACCTGCTGAAATTTGTGACTATTTTAAGCTGGTCAAAAATACCACTACTTAAAAAATACCTTCTGAACTGCTGTAATTCATGCTTCTTTCTTATTATAGGTCAGATGAATGGGTGCTAAAGGGAATCTCTGGTTATATTTATGGCCTTTGGATGAAAAAAACCTTTGGTGTTAATGAGTATCGACACTGGATTAAACAGGTAACAACATAATAGTAGTGTTTCTTATATCTTTCAGACATTTTACATCAAAGAAGGTGCGATATAAAACCAGAATAGTTTTTCACTGCTATCTAAATAAATGTTTAGTAGTGACAAAACTTAGAGCTAAAATATTTTTACCACTTGCTGTAAGAAAAAATGGCAAAACACATTCCTGGGACTGCCGTTTGAATAATAATTTTCATTGTGTCTCTGTGCAGTTGGTTTTCCTCTTTTTGTTTGGGCTTTTGCACAAAACAAGAAAGAAAAAGTCAAAAAAACATTGTACTTTTTTAAACAGTTAGAATAGAATATGGGATTCATAAGGAGATAGAGTTGGTGAATTTGTTATATTGTGATGGCCATCCATATAGCTTGGAAGGGCTGCAGCGTTAACTTGGATCAGCAGCGCATCAGGTATCTTTTAGTATCATTTGAGTACTAAGTGAAATAATGAAACAGTAAAAAAAAAAACTGTTGAAGAGATTTCCTTTCTTGGAAAATAAATTTCTGTTTATACCTTACATTTCCAAATGTAATGCTCTGAGACAGGTACTTTCTAGTGATAGCAGCAGTGACTCTGCATTTCTTCCAGTAACATTCATTCACAGAAAGATGTATGTCTTCTTCCTCTCCTTTCCATAATGTTCTCTTACCGTACCCCTTCCAAAAACTAGACTCCGAATACCGTGGGCGCCATTTATGTTGCTTACACACATGGGGACCCAGTACCATATCCTTATCTGCCTAAAGTACATCCAGCTCACCCAGGTGTGGGTGCTATAGAGAACATCAGAACTGGATGAAGGTCTGTCTGAGAGTGCACTGCTGCGTGCAGCAGAAGTTGCTTCTGGATATTAGTTGCTCCCTATGAGTTAGTTAAGTGCTTCCACATAGAACTAAGAGGTGCTGTCAACAGCCTCCAGTTCTGCCCTTACTACTTTGAATGTATTAGCAATATATGAAAGTGTGTAAGTTGGTATGAATCAACAAACATTAGTACATATCAACATTTAGAAATTCTTTGACTAACATTGGGTTGCAGGCAGACATCAGTTAACTCTCCCTGTGCTCAAGCTGACATGATTTGATCCAAAAGCCATGTTGACTGCTGAGTGATAGTGAATGCATGCAAACATCTTGCCTTGAAGTGTGCTTGTGAACATGGACACAGCACCACATGAATTGGTACTCACGATCCAGTTCAGAGTCAGCTTCTGTCTGGCTTGGGCATGGGTCAAGGTGAGCTTCTATATGCTTCAGTCTGCCTTGTAGGTACACCCGGTGTTACTTTCCACTGCAAGGAAGTGATGATCACCTTACTTCTATTGGACAGAAACAACTTATTTATTGAACAATAATACTTTGTAGGTATAGTGTAGTTAAATATTGTTGTGGGTTGACCCACAATCCAGTCCAAGAACAAGTATTAACTGGTAATTTCTACTGGTTTATTATTGTTTGCCATGCTGAGAAACATCCCTCATTTTGAAATGCTTTTTGTGTTTTTAAACAAGTTTAATTAGGAGGTATGGCTTGAACAATGACATGAAAAGCTTTCCTGTCTTCTTTCAATAATTTCTCTACTTTTCAAAATTATGCTTGCTTACGTATTTTGTACTTTTTAGGAGTTAGATCAAATAGTGGCATATGAACTGAAGACTGGTGGAGTTTTACTGCATCCAATATTCGGAGGAGGAAAAGAGAAAGACAAGTATGTTTATTTAAGCCGCAAATCATTACAGGGTATGTTTTTATGGGGCCATTAATATATGCCTTGGGTGTGTTGTGTAGCACAAGGCCAAAGGCTGAAGAACTTCAGCTGCCCAAGGCATGTATTACCAGTCTCATAAAGTACATCTTGAGTATATTGTATCACTGTTGTTTTATTTTGCTTTCACTTTAAATCTTGCACAGAATTAAGTATAATGAATGTTTTTAATGTTGTTACAAAGCTACTTTTTAGTAAGACGATGAGAGAGAACATGGAGCCAGAATTTTGACCTGAGCTATTTCTGGAGTTGTTAGGAATCTTTAGGCTTTTTACAGTATCATCAGTTTTCTTTTTCTTTGCTCTTTTTCTTTCCACTCTCAGTTAACACCTTGCACTCTTATGCTGAGATTTCTTATCAATTGGAAAAAAAAGTGTTAGATCGGTCATCTGTGAAGTACCGCTGGTAACTGTGAACTGGCTGGGTTTGTCTTTTCCCAATAACTGTAGGTTCAGTATTGCTAGCTTAGGAATTTTGTGACACTTCTGTACTACCCATTGAATAGTGCTAGCCACTGGAGGTAGAGATTGTTACTAGAGGTCAGATCAGTAAGTTGATCCAGGTTTCAATGACAATCTTTTTCTGAGTTTTCTTTTCTTGGATAAATTAATCTAGTTATGACACAGCATCACAAAGAGTTGCTCTTTGGAAACTGCGAGGCTGAGCGTGTGCGAGTGGGAGAATGTGTGAATTTCTTGTCTTTACTGCAGCAGAAGCCCCTCTATTATGAAAACACAAACAAAATTGTCTTGCAGGAGTGGTTTTCTTGCATTTGAGTGTGTGCAAATCCAGGTTTTGTTCTTGTAAAATGAAAACTCTGGATTTAGAACTGAAACAAGTATACAAATAATCAATTTAAAATTTGACTAACAGTGGTTTTGATTTTGTTTGGTTGGTTGGGTTATTTTGAGGGGTGAAAAAGAAGAAAGTGTTTTCTGCAGTCAGAAATAGGATATACTGGCTAGTTTCCCAGCCAGGTGAATCCTCAACAACTGCCATGTTTTCTGGATGTTGGCAATCACAGATGCAGCTGTGTATGCGTGTGCATGCCAAGCCATTACTCAATTGTGCTTGTCAGCTTAGGATGGATTTTGATTTAGTTCATGCTCCTATTCTTTCAAGTAGTGAAGCAGGTCAAGTACCTAGATGCTTTTGTTACATATACCTCTGAAAAGCAAGTTAACAGCTGAATTAGGTCTTGGCTGTCTTTTGAACATACTGCCTATACAGAGAAACTAGATTCAGATTAATAGGATCAAATGAAATTAGAGAAGGACACATTTAAAAAAAAAAAAAAAGGAAATTGACTAAAATAAAATTCTGTTAATTATATTACTTTTATTATATGTATTCTAGATTTAAACACAAATAATTGAAAAAATCCTGTTCTAATGGTCTTAAATGTATCCTCCTTTTACATTATGTATCACTGTTAGACATTCTGTTTCTACATCTGTTTTACTACTTCATTGTATTACAGCTTGTTAATAATAATCATAATATCACTTAAATATAAATTATACCTTGCTGTTTCTTGTAGATTGTCAAGTTCTCTTGTATGTAAATTAAGTATATTCCTGGATCTGGGAAATGATTCGTATCATTCATATCATCGTATTTTCATAATGATATCTAGAACATTTCTCTCCAGTATATTTTTTGCTTTGTTGTGGTTGGTATGATGTGGTTTCCTGCCAAGCATATTTGCCTTACAGCAGTCACAATTAATGATAATATGAAGGAAAAAATTACTCTCATTTTTCAACTAAATTAGAAGTAGAGTATGGAAATAAATCACTGGGAAAAAATAACTTATTTCAGACACATGAATTAATTTATGTGCAAAACACAGGTCTTACAGATTCTTCCTGTTTATGTTTAGTGAAACACAAACAGCACTGTCCAGAACATTTATTGTAAAACAAAAAATCCTAGAGCCTGGGAAAATGAACAAAAGGAAACTGCAGGTTATCTGCTACTTGAATGAAAGTTTCAAAACAAAGCTTTGTGTTTGTTACATTTTCATTTTATGTTCTCCCCTCTCAGATTTCAGTTCTCTTCAGTCTTTGTGCTGGTACCACTCTGTTGTAAAAGTTAAAAACATGAAGAAATGTATGTAGATATATTTCAAATGGAAGAAGCACATTGACAGGTTTATATTGAACAACTGGAGTGTATTTGAGCATGTGAGCATTACACATTTCCATGAGAGAGCTAGTGCAGTGTTCACTTTGACAAAGGTTCTAGGTCCATATTGCTAATTACAGTTCTCATTTGGTGCCAATTCAATAAAAGTTTTAGAAGTATAATGATTGAAGAAAAATATAATTGGAAGAAATTTGTTAAAGTTGAATGAACTACAAAACGTAACTGTCAAGTGCAAACTTGTCTCAGTTTAGATTTGCAGTTAAATAATGTAACCAGTACCAAAATCAATCGACACTTAGTAAATTTAAGAAGGCCAAGAATGTGAATCCTGGCTTGGTTGTAATTTTCAAGAAAAGAATTTTACTGAAGTCAATCAACTGTATAATTTGATGCTGGATAAATAGTTTTATACTGAGACCAAATTATTATATAATGTCTGAGCCACAACCTCAGTTTCCTCCTTGTATTTCAATTCTTTCATGGTTGCTAACCCTTTCCTGCCTCCGAACAGAGAAGTATCCAAGATAATGGGAAAATTTTGGTAAGGAGAGCTTTAGCAATTGCCTATCAACTAGAAACAGCAAGTAGTAAATCTAAGTACCTTCTTATTCATACACTCAGTATGCCTAAGAAGGGTAGTACTTGCTTAAATTTAGCAATACTTTTCTTTTTGTATCTTCTCAAGATGTTTAAACAGACATTTATGAGAGAAGTCAAGGGAATCTCCCGGTAAACAGAAGAAAAGAAAAAAATATTAAGGTGTTTCAGCCACATTAGTTCTTGCCATCTCCTGAAATCTTAAGAGCTTCAGATAAGGAGCTAAGCACTGGTCCTGTTCTGGTAGAGCGCTTCTTGCTGGCATATGTCTTTCAACTGCATGGAAAGCCTAGTTAAAGTTAAAATGGCTTGTTTAGTAGGTCTTTGAAAGTTCTGGAAGAGCAATCTTTTCGTGAGGTAACTGGTATGAAAGATCAAGCTTATAGCACTTATCTTTGACTGTTACAATTTGTGAATTATTTCATTCTGTCTCGCACTGTTGTCTTCTAAAGTCTTCGGACAAATGAGGTGCCTGGTCCATCTGGAAACGGTTTAGTTAGGTTATCTATAAGCAAGAATCACAGGTGAAGAATCAAATTTTGAGCCTCGAAATTTTTAGCTGGCATTTTCTATGTCACAATGGCCAATTTCTGATTCTCCACTGACCAGCATAAAATAAGTTTGGATTCCCACTTCTTAAAAAGTTGGCCTGACATGGTGTGGGTCCAGTTTCTTAAGATGTTTGTTATTAATTCCTGGAAAACTCAAATGTCTTGTGAAAAGAACTAAAAGAAAAAACATAGCACAACAAAATACAGTTGCCACAGACTTGATTCATCAATAAAATAAAGTCAGACTTCTCAAATAATTGAAAGGGGGCAAAAAGGTCTTATTTTCCTCTAGAGTTACAGTATTATAGCAACTTTTTTACTTTGAAACTGGGCTATAGGTCAGCATGTTTGTGTTCTGAAATGTAAAACTTGGAGAAAATTAATTTTGAAGCTCATCAAAGTTAAGTCTTTCGGTGTTTTATTACTGTGCAGCCACTAAGGCTATCCAGAAATCAGTTCTGTTTTTAAAGGTTTCAAGGTTTCACCATTTGTTTGTCTTCTGATATGGAATGAAATTAAACCATTTAAAATATTTTGGTTATAGACATGAAGGGTATATGTGAAGGAGCACCATAGATACTTCAAGTTACAGAAACACTGTGGCAGCTGTAATGTGATGCTCTGCTTAGTCTTCCTTGGCATGTTATCTGGTTTAGAAGATATCAATTTGCCAAAGTACTGAAAGCATAAAGTTGCTAACCAAAATGAAAACCAAGCAATTCCTTTGGCTCATCACATGAAAGTCTGCTGCAGATTCTAAAACTCTTACTTTTCTTTAATTGCAACAATTATTTATTTAAATATAAAATAGTCACTATACAGTCACTTTTAAATGAAGGTAGAACAGGGAGAATGTCAATTCATGAGTAATTTCCAAACTCAAGTCAAAGATTCCTTGCTCTGGTTGCTACTGCTACTGCTCTCTTTACAGTAATACACAGCATGTATTACCTGTCATTGTTCTCCATGCAGACTTTTCTGTACAAGCGTTGTCATTTTAAATATGTCATAATTTATACCTTTAAAGCAGTAGGAGAGATCCTAAATAATTGTTGGTGTAGCTGTAATCTTGGTTGCTAGGATATATTTTAAGTTTCATTCCATAAAATACAAAATAGAGAGCTGTTTTATTTTTATTTTCCAGCCCTGCATCACATTTACATTTTTCTATCAAACACCCTCATACACTGTCCTGGGAATATTACACTATGTTCCAGTGTAAAGCACATCTTGTTATGAGACTGATTGAGAACAGGATTAGCATGGAGTTCATGTTACAGGTAGGTATTTAAATGCTGATGTGGAATATAGACAATTTTTTTTTATTTGGTTGCATTTCTATTCTTTAAATGGAGTTTAAGGAAGAACAAAACAGGTTATCATAGGATTCCATTTGTATTTTCAGTTTTAGCAGGATAGAACAAATATAAAACATAGATCATTTGTGTTAGGATAAGGTTAACTATTATTCTTATACATAACTTGTAATACTTTTTATATGTTGCGTATTCTTGTTAATGTTAAGGTATTTCGTTGCTTTGGGTTATTGTGGTAGGTTGTTAACACTGAGGACCTGTTTAACTGACCCTAGCTGGTGTGGCTGAGAGCTGAGGTAATCAAATTATAAACAATGAAAGTAATGCAAATTGCTTCTGCTTTCTCCACTGTATAAAATTTTCAATGCTAGAAGGAGCATAGATCTTTATATTAGAATAAGCATTTGAATACAAAATTGTAATTTCATTCTAAAGTGCTAAACTTCTGCAGAGTTGTATTTTTTCTTATTTACTAAATATATTTTCTGACATGCCTTAAAAAACATAAGGTGCTATAAACAAACACCCAGTTAGAAACTGAGTGATACCTTTTCCTATCAACTTCAGTTATTTTCTTTTTTTTTGTTTGTTCTGGTTTTGAAGGATAACATGTATGTGCTTGTGCTGGAGCTATTATAAGCAGTTGACAGGCTGAAAATACAGCAGATGCACCTTTTTTAAAGCTTACCTTATATAAATTGTAATTATTCTTTGCAATTTTTAAAAAGTAATAGCAAAGCAGAGAAACTGCTTGCTTATTTCAAAAAAGCAAATATAGTCAGTGATCTGTTTTATTGTAGATAATTTTTGAAAGCTGATGGTCTTTTAATGGATTTTGTGTATGTATATGTAATTCTGAGGAAGTTGGTTCTTTGAAAAGCTCAGGCAAAAAGGATTAGTTAAAAATGTACCCCCTACCCTCTGCATTATAATTAGGTAAAGGCAGGCCACACCTGCTTGCAGTGACTAACTTCACAAATGAAGTGGTTTTGAAGTATAGAGGTGCTTAGAACTAGACCACGGATGCCAAGAAGTATTTCTATATTCCACTTTGAATTCAACTCTGTTAAAAAGCTACATGGTAAGTTGTACCTGCAGCAGTGATGAGCAATGAAGACACTGTCTGCAAATCACGATTTCTGATATAGACAAACAAATAATTTTCTGAAATGTGTTTATTTTTAAATACTTTTTTTTTGAGGCCGGTTATCAGAGAATGGGTTTATTGACCTTTTGCTGCAATTCAGCTGCAACTAAGCAGAAAAGCTTATTTTATATATAGAGGTATTTAGTGAAAGTAATAACTTTTTATCATTTTAGGTTTTCAATAAGTTGTTGAGTCTGGCCAGCACTGCTTCATCTCAGAAGTTCCAGTCACACATGTGGAGTCAGATGTTGGTTTCCACATCTGGGTTTTTGAAATCTATCTCAAATGTCTCTGGCAAAGACATCCAACCTTTAATAAAGCAGTGGGTGTATCCTTTTTATTCTTGGTCTGGATTGTTAATACGGAGAATGAATTTGGGTTTTTTTTAATTGGCACTATTAAAGGAATGTGAAGGAAGGTATGAAATGTCATTGCTTAAAACAGTTAAGTACATTATTCTTTAAATTAGAAATAGATGTAAGCCACTAGTTTGCAGTCCTTTCATAGTCATTTAGAGTATGCTAGCGTTTTGGAGTATTCTTTACTACAAGTGATTTCATGATTTTTAAGTTTTGCTTTGAAAGAAGCACAGGAACTCTGCTAGACTTTAAGGCCAAATTATACTAAAGGGATTCCAGAGGACACTGCCCATAGAAATATGCTGAAGTCTGACATGGAAAATGCTATAGTCTGGTGCATTTTAAGATGAGATTTCCAGTAAATTACCGTGAAACAAGTAACCTAAAGTGCAGATTGATAATTTAAAGTATGCTAACATTTAATAGCTTGTTAGCCTGTGTTAATATTACCATTTCAGGCAATATAAACCTCTATGTGTTGATTCTTCAAATTTCAGTGGTATTAGTCAAGAAATAGGAATTTTTATTTTGGATTGATGAGGGCAAACTTGAATTTGCTCCATTTAACAGGTTTAATTGGTAGTTTTAATTAACATGACTGCAGGCTAAACACATACATGACTGCAGCAAAACCATACTTTACTGTTCTAACAAGAAAAGTAGGTATTTATATTTAGACGTAATTTATTTGAGCTGACTTAATGTTCATACATGTCTATATCTAACTAAAAACCACAGTAAAATTAATGTTAATAGAGTAATATGATAAGTTAGTATTTTGTCTGTGTCAAAAGTAATCATAAAGTGTAAATACACATTATTGTAATTTCCATACTTGTCTGTGCCAAGTAATTGAGGATAATAGGGGTCCTATATGTACGTATATTGACCCTACAGCATTACTATAAGCTGGGTGAATCTTTACCTCTGTTTGTAACTCTCAGATCTGGGGATGTTTTCAGCTTCTCTGGAGTTTGGACCCAAGGCTGATCCTGTTAACTGTAACTTGTGTTTAATCCTGTGGTTGCAACCTTTCTACCACGATTCAAACACTGTTAGACCTATGATAGTAGATTTTCCACATTGTAAGACCACAGCAGGTCTTTGTATTGTTTGGGAAGATATTTTATTTCTGTTAACTAGCACTGTCTTATGCTATTAATGAGTGCTGTGTTGGTGCTGAAGGAACCACTAAAAATGTCTTAACCTGTACCTGATGATCAAGTCACAGGCCTTTATGAAGGCAGCCACTGTGAACAGAACCAGTCTGAGGAATCGAGGCAAATAGCCATATTTTGGGAGAAAAGTTAATAATGAATGTACACTAAGAAGCCTCCTTGAATCTGGCAGCTCCTCCCTTAGATGTCAGGACATGAATGAACAGGTTTTCCTCCCCTGCTTTTCTCTTATATTTTCAAGAGTTGTTGGGGGCATGCACTAGACTAAAGACTTCATTCTAGGGTTTTAGTTTTACTGTAAATAAAGTGTAGTAATGGCTGTCATACAAATAATGAAGTTATTCACAGGAACAGTTTAACTGAAGAAATCATTGGCTAAGATAAAAATGCAGAGTGATGTAATTACTTTTTATCAGCCATATTGTATACTCTCACGTATACGTGAACTCTCTGTATATATACATATACATACACAGATGAATGCTCACAATGACCCAGTTTGAAAACCTGCAATAAAATAATTGGATTAAACATAGTGTGGGTAGAAAACAGAAGCTAATGTCTGTATTTTCCCGAGTTTTATTTGACTGAAATACGTAGTAAAAGAAATCATATAGAAATTACTGAAGTTTTACTCAATTACTTTCTCTGAGAGCATGCCAAGGACATTAAATGTGATAGTGTCCAATATAGTTTCTCATAATGACTTTTTTCTTACTAGGTCATTTTCGTTGTGCTTCAGTTTTTCTTTGTAAGGTACATGATTATACATTAAAGAACTATTTAAAGGAAAAAAAAGATCTTCAAAAGTTCACAAATGCACATAACTTTTCATTTCCTGATTTTCTTGGGATGAGAAATTCCAGGAATAAAGAAGCATGCAGCAAGTCTGAAGAGTGAAAAAAATGAGAGTTCTATTTCTTTATAACTACTGCATTGTGCACTAGAATTCCTATACTGCTTATTAGAGATCAGAGTGGAGTAGTAAAATTTTATGGTAGCTTTGCATTTAATAGAAAGCGGAATGTATTGGAATTGGAAATAAAACAAGACTACACGTCTCCTGGAACTCAGAAATATGTGGTAAGGTCTATTTTCCATATTTTACCTACAAATACAATTATGATGTATACATTTATAAGCATAATTTTAGTGTTAATAACAAAACCTTGTGAACTTGAAGGGTCCACTGAAAGTGACAGTGCAAGAACTTGATGGATCATTCAACCATACATTGCAGATTGAAGAAAACAGTCTTAAACATGATATACCTTGCCATTCTAAAAGCAGAAGGTAAGAATCAAAATACAAACTGCAAATATTTTTAGTATGGATATATGAAAACATATAGTGCAATGATGGTAAATATATACTTTTTAAATTTTGTGTTTATATATTGCTTATCATGCTAAATAAGATTTACCTATGATGGAAGGGGAGAACATAGAATTTGCTGCTGTTTATGGACAGCAAGAAACCTTATGTTTTATATACAGTTCTTAATTATACTTAAAGGTCTTAAATTTTATAGAAGTTTTATAAAGACCTTATTTTATATAGAATGAGTTGAAAGAGCTTATTATATAGAATGAGTTGAATAAAGACTCTGATTAATCAAATTATTCAAAATGCCTTTGAAGGGGAAAGACAAATTAGAGAGAAGACAAAGTAGGCCAGAGGAGTACCTCAAGTGAAGATATGAATGAAGCACTAGCACATTTTTCCTTCTCTGTTAAGAGTGCCAGGGCTGTTCGCTAAACCTAATAAGCAAGAAAAATAACATACTTCCCAAATAGATTCTCTCAGTTTCCTAATGCATTTTAATAACTACTTTGACCTCTGCTTCTCAAAGTTGTATGCTTATGTGTAATTGTAAAAAGGGTGAGAGTCAAGTTTAAACCAATGTAAAATATTGGTGATTAAGTATTTGAACAAAACTGATGCACACGTCAACTTTCTGAATATTTTTTTTGCTGGAGAGAGCATTATTTTTCACTGTGGTGAAATACACAGAGAGTACTTTTGCAGACTTAAGCTGCATGTATAAACATATATTTGCTAGTATGGTAAATCTCTAAATATCTAATTTTTTTTTTCTATATTTTCTTTTTTAATAGAAATAAGAAGAAAAAGATTCCACTGATGAATGGAGAAGAGGTGGACATGGACCTTTCTGCTATGGAGTAAGTTAGCTTGTTGGAGTTTCTCAAGTGAGACTGAACCATGTTCCCCTTGTCTAAAGCATGCTGTTTTGAAGGATTTGATAGTCGTATCATTATTAGATTGGCAAATTACAAGACTATACCACATTCTTTGTCTTCTTTGAGACTTTTCTTCTGTAGCTGGGAAAGTACTGTTGAAGTGTAAAATGTATAGCTTAACTACTATAATCAGTTTTTAAAAAAATCTTAGATGTGATAAGGTGATAGCATAAATTACTCAATTATTTCTAACACGTTTCTAATAATATCTTTCACCTGAGTTTATCAGTAAATTGTAAACAAGAATTTGCTTGTAACAAAGTAAGCAATTTTTGTTGGACCTCAATAAAAACCCTTTAACTAAGACAGAGAAATTTCTAAAATCTGTGGTTAATTCTGAAAGAATCCTTTTCGTTTGAAAATAAGTGATGAAATGCTTCATACTGAAATTCATATTGGCATTAATTTCTGCTGGAACTGTTTAGCTGTTTGGAAGCAAATTCTTGCTCAGTGTAAATAGCCGCTTTGTCCTCCTGGAGTTGGAGCCAGTGGTGCTCTTAGAATTGCTGAAGGTGTTGGTACCTTGTTTGCTGCCTGAGGGAAGTAAATAATATGCTCTTGAAAACTAATGGTGTCTCTTTGAAGAAGGATAAATTGCTTGTCACCTTAAAAGTGTTGGAGATTCTTGCAAATTTGACCTCATCTAAAATATGATTAAAAATAATTTTATAGGGGATATTTTCATTGAGCAAGTTATTGTTATAATTTCTATATGGTAGCTGACATATGAATAAATAGTTTAAAAATTGTATTTAAGAGCAATTAGCATAAATATGTGTGAGTAGTTCTGAGTGGTTATATTCTATTGTATTACCCTGAGCTGAGACCTTAATAATCTTCTTAGAACTGTCTTTGAACTGGTATATGATTTTATGCAAGTCACTTATGCTTTGTTTATCTGCTAACCTTCTAATCTGCAATGGTGTCATTCTTTTGTCCAGTTTGGACTCCTCTGCTTCAAGTATATATGACAATGTTTATTCTTCTAAGTGCTGTGTATACATTCTTCTTTTCAAGTATCCTTTCTTCTTGACAGTAATTCTAGGTATTCTACAAATGTGTGTAGAAATATGCATTGTATTTATAATGATAGTCTTTTCATCATTCCAAACTCTCTCCTAATTCCGTATTTGTATTTTGTTATTTTCAATTTCATGTGGAAAACTGAGTAAGAGACTTTATTACCTAGTTTGTGCTTATTGCTCCCATAAGGGACTTCTGCAGTCATGGTGCTATGTGAATACTGACATATAAAACACTTCTTTTAAGTAGTTTTATCTGTAGATCTAAAATTTTAATCCTGTCTCTTCATACTTTCATTTTTATCATCACTGGACTACGCAGTTCTATGCATTTGCATGATTACCCTTGTCAGCTTTCACCATGATAGCATGTGTGTGTGTTTGTAAAGGACTTTCATATCAGTTCATAAAAAATAGTGTATAAAAGCCAGATGTTTACTACCAGACTTTTTTGGTTGGATTTTTTTTTTGTACTCTTAAACTGTAGAAGGTTATAAAGTGCTCCTCACCTATTGAAGTTACGCTGTCTGAGGAAGTAGAATTAAATATATTGAGATTATACAGTAGTTTACCATGAACTCAGGTCTGTAGATTAAAAATAGTAAACCACTGTATTCACTTTGACACATCAGAGGTTTGGACAAATTGCCCTGGGAGGCCACAGAACTGCCATCCTTGAAGCAGGAGATTGAACCTGCTGACCCTCTGAAGTCCTTTGTAACTTAGATTCTTTTATGGTTCTTTGACTCTAAATACTTTAAAAATAGTGCATAACAAGTTAGAATATCTTTTGAATTCTTATAGTTTTGAAATGTTGTAAGCTATTAATGTTTTTCCTTTCTGTCTTAGTGCTGATTCTCCTTTGCTCTGGATAAGAATAGACCCTGATATGTCGGTGCTGAGGAAGGTAGAATTTGAACAATCTGATTTCATGTGGCAGTATCAGCTTCGATATGAGAGAGATGTGGTTGCACAAGAAGAAGCCATTCTGGCCCTGGAAAAGTTCCCTACTCCAGCGTCACGGCTTGCACTGACTGATATACTAGAACAGGAGCAATGTTTCTACCGAGTGAGAATGCTGGCCTGCTTCTGTCTTGCAAAGGTGAGGTTGTGTGGATGGGGAAGAAATCTACTAGACATTGTAAATGTTTCAAAATGGGTCAAAACTCATCACAGTTCTTAAACTGGCTTGATATTTAGCCTCTTAAAAGTGTTTGCCAAGTATTTTTAACATGACTGATTTGAAAGGAAAGCTGTATTATTTTAGTCTGTAAATGGAGACTGCAGAAGGCTTTCATAATTGTCAAAATTGAGATGTCAGACATTAAAACCACAAGGGATTTTTCCAGATTTCATTAAGTGGCAGAAATAAAAGACTTTTGTTTAATTTTTTTCAGAGCCAACATGTATTTTTTTTTTTTAATTTCACTGGGAAGTTTCTTGGCCTGTCTGTTGAGAACTCTGAAGTGCTGAAATTCATCTGTCTGTCTAATGTGAATTCACATTGCTGCTCTATGTTGTTTCCAATTGAATAGGGGCACAAAAGAAGCATCGTGTTGGTCTGCAATTAAATATTAGAAAGCCAAATAATTGTCCTGAAAAGGGAAGGTCTTTTTTCTCTAGACACAAAATTTGCATTGAGAATGAAAATTAGAGAACTTTATAAAACAACTGGGTGGAAACACAGAAGAATAAGAATTTCTGAAAAGGCATGTTATTGACATAATTTTATTGACATAAAGGTGTACTTGTTGACAATTTGTAGAGTTCAGATTATTGGCATATAGCTTGCTTTCTGTTGTGTCCCTGTTGCAATAATTCGGGACGTGTATAAACAGAAATCCTTTGGCCATATTTTGAAAATCAAAATTGAAGACGTTTGTGACAAAGTATCTTAATATTATGAAACACTGATATAATACTGCCAATATCTGACTTAAAATATGCATGTTTCATAATGAATTCATTTTGAATACTTAAAAGTATATAATCTATAGGTAAATATGAAAAGAGCAGTTGTTACAATATTTAAATGCAATTATTTTTTCTGTCTTTACTTTGAATTCTCCGGTAATTGGGCTGCAAATAATCATAACCAGTTTTGCTCAGTTGTAATTGTGTGAAAAGTCTTGCATCTACAGGTAAGGTTGTTAACTTACAGAAAAAAAAAAAAAGATTATAAAGCTAAGTAGAAAGTATGGCTGTGACACTGAATCAAGGTGAAGCAGCATGGCAGGACAGAGTTGAAGATATTTTTATGTAAATTACCTAGGAGGAAAGTGTAATATATTCTATTACTAGTTCTAACATCAGGGCATTAGTAAGAATCAGTTCCTATTGTCATTAACTCAGTTTAATTTTTTTTACCTTGTAAATATTCAGGATTTGTATTTATTGGAAAAAAAAAAAAGCTAAGTTCCTCATGTTTATTAGGGGGAGGGTTCTTTTCTGTTGATTTGCAACTTCTAGCTGGATTGCGGTTACTGTTGTAAAATGTTCTTGATGTACTCATGTTGATACAGAGAAATGATGGGTGACAATGCAATTATAAAACTGAATTTAATACACTTTCTAAACATACTGTATGCTTTGTTGTAAAACAGCACTTCAGTCTCTCAGGCATGAAGTATCCAGGTAATGTATTAAATCCTCATTGATAAATAAGTTAATAGATGTGCGCATGTTGGTGCACACGCACGCATATTGAGTAGTTCATCACAAATAACTCTACAGAAAAAGGAGAAAGTTGCATCACAGTATTAATTCCTGGGAGTATGCAGGCTGATTTTCCTGTTCAGATCCATTGCAATGTTGGTGATGTGCTATAAGGTTTTAAAAAGCAATAACAACAACGTAAACTCCCTCTTGCAAACATTCAGGAGTTTCATAGCTGTGCATGACAGTTACATCGTAGGCCAGTTGTTTATGCTATACTGAATTGAAGGATGCAGAAATAGAGTGTACCTGCTGTCTTTTTAAGTAGAAATAATGCAAGACAGGCTACTTGAGTTATGACGTGGGGAATGTCCAGATACATTTAATTCAAAGTGTACAGCACATCAGTAAAATAAGTAGAAACCTTGGATTCAGTCAGTATTTAAAGAGAAATTCTAATGAGTCAGAGCACATGATAAGACAAAAAAATACTGAAAAGATTATTATTTAACTACTGTTGATTTAATTTGAAAGTACTATTGCTCATCTATAGATTTTGCAAAATGAAATGCTTAAAATAAGCAGGAGTTAAATAATATTTTAAAATTTACACCTGAATTTTAATGGACTAGGGAATATCTTGTAAGTATTGTAACCTTTGATAATATTTTAGGAGTTGGGTTTTATTTTCCACTGCTACATAAATTTTGGATTTGCAGTTTTAAGTTCATAATTGTGGTTTCTAAGCAGTCTTTGGATTATGTTTCCTCTACAGGAAGAGTTGTTTTGTACCTTACAGAAATAGCTATACCTGCATCTTTAGTTTGAAGACTTCAATTATTGGAAAGGGAACATCTAGTCTCTCTTTAGCTTTCCTTTGAAGCCTGACTTAGTGGAAAATGGTTTTCAGTAACAAAGCACACATCTTTTTTTAAGAGCAACAGTGAAATAGATTGCTGCCCATCTTCAGATAGCCTCTTGTGTTTCTTTCTTATATTGCATATGTAATAGCTTTTGAAACAAGCTAAATAATTTAGAAGGAAATATTCTAATTTATTTTCTTCTGTGTGAAACCAGATTTTTACATAGTTTATGGTGGGTCTGTAACAATAGAAACTCTTGCTACACTGTAGGGTGCATTGGCCCCATTTGTTTGCATGCACACACACATATGCAGTCTATCATCAGTCTTAATCCATCTTCAGGCCTGGGTGTTCTTGTCTGCAGGCCTTCATTGCTCCGTACAGCAAACGTATGAAACCCAGGATGCTGGGAAGGCACAAAAGCGTCTTTGTGTCTTTGTGGAACCTTACTGCCTCAAACTAAAATAGACTGTAGCAATAAATCCGTCTCAGTGCACAGTCTCTTTGTGAATTACAGTGAAAGTTAGAGGTAACTGACTTGCCTTTCACTTTAGGGGTGGTCTTTTAGTCTTAGAGTGGCTGAGGCCTACTTTAAGTCTAGGCTGAGGTTACTGGCAGGGTAAATTTGGAAAGTAGGTATTGCAAAAGCCTCTTCCATCACTGGCTTCTGTAGACTGAAAAAACTTGGCTTAGTAAACACAGACTTTTCATCTAAAATATAAAAGAGAAAATAATTAAGAACAGAAGTTTATCATGGAAGATGTCTGCAACTAATTATCTTTCCAAGTGGAACAATTTTCATAAAATTTACCTTTAATATAGAGAAGGTATATTGGAGATGGCAGTGAAAACTTAGCTAATATAAGATAATACACAGATGAAAATATGTATCTATTTGAAGGACAGTATGTTCTTGGCAATTATCCTTTTTGATTATGGGAAATGTGTATTTTTCTACAGCCAAACTAAACCTGCAGTGCTGATGTTAATGTAGTTTCCCTTCCTCCCTAATTATACAGATTGCAAATTCCATGGTAAGTACATGGACAGGACCACCAGCCATGAAGTCACTCTTTACTCGAATGTTTTGTTGTAAGACTTGTCCAAACATTGTGAAGACCAACAACTTCATGAACTTTCAAAGCTACTTTCTGCAAAAGGTAAAATTTATTTTTTTTTCACTGAGTGTTTCAAAAGAAATGTCAAAATATAAAAAAGTTCCTACTACAGGAACATAACACAGTCGTGCTTTACCCCTTCAGAAAAATCCAAAATAACTAATTCTTTCTTATATGTCTTCTGTTTGTTCCATCTTAGTCAAAAATCAGTTAACAAAATTTTAGCCATTTTTTCTGAGTAGCTGAAGTTAAATTAGCAGTTTATTCAGAAGAATGGAGTAGATGTAATAATTATTTGTGAATATTTGTGAGCTCATTCTTAAATACAATTTGTTGCACAGTAACAAAGTTACTCATTTTATCTTTTAGATTAATTCAGCAGCTGTCTTCATTAATGGCAATGATACCATACTGCAAATAAAATCTCATAAATCTTATCTTAAATTGGTGGGCTTTTTAGATCAAGGTACTGCATAATCCTTCTTGCCCTCTCCTTTCTATTAATTGTCAACATCATGTATTGCTGCAGATTTTTTTACGTTAATGCAGATTTTTTTACTGTGAGCTATAATCGTTAGTTATATAGTGAATAACAAAATGAATTACAACAATTTTCTCTCAAGATTCACTTTATAATTATATTGGATGCTTGAGTTCTTATTTCACGGATTTCATATTCCTGATTATGGAGAAAACTCTACTTTTGTTTTCTTACTCTGTCCAAAACTGCTTAATCCTTCTCCCCACATCTCTTTCTTAGACCTTTTTTTTGTATTTTTCTGCTCTTTTTGTCATTGTTCATTCTTTCCTACTGAATCTTACGCTTTTCTCCCTTTTATTCCTATGTCCCAAGTTTATAGATCTAGAGTAAGACTCCTAAATCTGAGTGGAGCTGCTTAGCTCATTCTAAAATAAATACCTCATCAGGCTAAAACCTATCTGGCTAATAATTCTCCAGGCTTCACTGACTACATTGGATCCATATCTCTCGGTGGTAATGGAAGCTTAGACATCATGTTCACAAGAAAACACCCAGATTCAGTCTCAGAATTAGTTCCATCATAATTTTCTATATTTCGTTATTTTTAATTTATCTTTTTGGTAGTGCCTTGACTTGAGAGTCTTTTCTTGGATATACAGTTTTTTTTCAAATGTCTGCACTATGACTAATTATTGAGCAACAATTACACAGTTTATTTGATCTGAAAGCTTTATAGCATGTGGTATCACTTTCAAAAAGCATTTAATACAACTTTTCAGAGATCTGCTATTGTAAAATTGTTAATTAGTCATTTTCAGGATGTAGCTCTCTTCAGGGTGTAACTCATTTCACTAATATAAGAATTATGTTGTTATTAATTTTATTACACAGACAATGCCTGTTGCTATGGCCCTTCTGAGAGATGTTCACAACCTCTGTCCTAAGGAGGTTTTAATGTTTATTTTGGATTTGATCAAGTACAATGATAACAGGAAGAATAAGGTAAAGAATGTGTTTGTTTTAATCTCTCACTTTTTTTTGTTGAAAAAAGTCTTAGTTCATATACTGCATGATATTTTTAGTCACTAATGTAAATATTTGGCTAGGACAGTTCATGAAAAGGTGATACACTAAAGTAAACAGTAAATGTTACAGAATGTTCTGTAGCTGACATTTCTATGGCAGCATTTCTTGGATGTTTCAAAGCTCTTTGCACTTGTTGACTTACTAAAGACTTGCCTGTCTTCATTTGCACACATACTTTTCTTGCTTTACTCTTTTTCGTTCAAAAGACGCATATGTTTTGAGAAAATGTGCATGAAGCTAACGTAGCATGCAAGGCTGAGCTCTGGTTTGTTGGATTTGTTTTCACCTTGCGAAGAGTATTTGAAAGAGCAAGGAACAGAAATAATCTTTTTAAAACAAAATACAGGACTCTGGGATTCTGGGTTCTGAATGTCAGCTCTAGCTCACAGGAATGGATTTGTCTTCATCTAGTTAAATAACAGCTGAAATCCCGGTCAATATTGTTCCATCACTAAACTGAAGTATCTGAGTTGAAAGCGTTGTAAGCCAAAGTTTCAGATCACCTCTGAAGGTTGATTAGTTGACCTTTAAGATCCTGAGATGATACAAAATTCCATCTTCTAGCTACAGAGGAAGTCTGCAACTGCTAGGAGCCTAGCATAAGCTTCCCAATTGCACACTCAAAGTTAAGTGGAACAGATCTGAAGCCTCTTAAGCCTCACTTCCTTGTGTGTAGAAACACATGCTGTAACAAGACACTTGTTGCAAGATTACTGAAATAGGACGATGGAGGGTGGAGAGGCAGGAAGGTAGACATGTGAATGCAAGCACCAGTAGTCACAGAGTGTGGCGAGTTGTGCTAGCATCTCCCCACAACCAAAGGAGAGATCCCACCTCACTTTTCCACATGTCCCTTCCACGCATGTGTTTGACATCTTCTGCCGAATCTGACAGGTATCGGGTTTGTTTAGATCAAATTAACTAACATTCAAGTGTGGTACTTTTTTCTGCCTTTTAAATTTTCATTTTATTTTTATACTTTTTTTTTGCTGCTTACTAAATTAACACGACCAACAAATGCAACAGCCAGCACAATGGAAGGGGTGAAAGTGTAAGCTCAGGTAAAAGTAGGGAATGAAGAGGCAACAGTTGAGCCCATTACTTCACCTC
Source organism: Tetrax tetrax (assembly GCA_009806455.1). Taxonomy (NCBI): domain Eukaryota; kingdom Metazoa; phylum Chordata; class Aves; order Otidiformes; family Otididae; genus Tetrax; species Tetrax tetrax. The sequence goes on from WHYT01014618.1 coordinate 35,208, forward strand.
AGAAGTTTGTGAAGTTGCTATCTAGACAAACTGTCTGATTTTCTGAGGTGCTAAGCACCCATTAACCTTGGTAACCTTGGTACTGAATGTGGAAACAGTTTTAGATGCTCACATTTAGAAACAGTGGCTTTTATTTTCCCTAGCTGGAGTATTTTTCAATGCCTGTTTTTTCTCTTTTTATAAACCAATATATTACTATTTATATGCTTATATTGCTATTAATATGCTCTTATTATAGAGTGAACATTAATGGTAGTATGTCTACTTGCTCAATCACTCAGATCTGTTTTCAGAACAAATTTATTCCTGTTTTGCTTTCCTATGCAGTTTTTCACATGGTTTTTGTTTTAAGATCCTGTTCTATAATATTGCTTCAACATTTCTTAGCTATATAGATATATATTGTTATATCTGCTTGTGTTTAAATGCTGTTTTTATCTAGTTTTCAGACAACTACTATCGTGCTGAGCTGATTGATGCCCTAGCCAACTCTGTAACTCCTGCAGTCAGTGTGAACAATGAAGTTAGAACATTGGATAACTTAAATCCTGATGTTCGACTTATTCTTGAGGAAATTACCCGTTTCTTAAATATGGAGAAGCTTCTTCCCAGTTACAGACACACCATTACAGTCAGGTGTGGTTTAATAATTGTTGTACACGTGAAGAGAGCAGACACATTAACACTACTTTTTTGGGTTTTATGTACCTTTCTGTAGTAAATATTTGAGATTTTAGCTTGCATGTCTTAATATAAATGTCAAATTCCTTCCAATTTCCGAAAGTTTGTCTTAATTACTTTATTTTTCAATATTGATTTCTATCAGTGTAGACTTTTAATAGCAGGCGTAAGTTAGTCATGCTTGTGCCTCTTTAAGAATAGCATTTAAGACAGTTTTGCAAAAAGTAGCCTTGCAACAATATCTGTAGAGTACACAACATAATCTGAGCTGTGTTTTCTCTCTAAGTTAGTACAAGGCTACTGAAATTAAACAATGGATTTGACATGGTGGGGAATTTTATTTGTGTTTCTGCCTAATTCAGAGTTAATGAGAGCTATATGTTAATGCTGTGAAAGTAATTGTAACATGTTAATATGGATGATATAATTCTAGAAAAATTGCAGGACTTGATTTTGAAGAAAGTAATTTTATTCCTCTTGGCTGGCATTCCAGAAACATAATGTACATTGCCTCTTTCTACCACATCTAGCTGTTTAAAAGCTATTCGAGTGCTTCAGAAGAATGGTCATGTCCCAAGTGATCCTGCACTCTTCAAGTCATATGCAGAATATGGACACTTTGTAGATGTCCGAATAGCAGCATTGGAGGCTGTCGTTGATTATACAAAAGGTAGTTTTTTCAAGTGTTTTGACACTTTATAACACTTGTGATATAATAGTAAAGTGTAATACTTCCCTCATTAATATTAAGTTGAAATACTGTCCACCAGAAAGGTGGTGTGATGACAAATTGATAAGAAGGTGAGACTGATATTAATGCTTTGACTTAGAGAATGCGAGTTTTATGACGATGTAGAGAGTATTGCTCCTCAGTGTCTTACAAATTCAATCAGATACCTAAGTTTTGAAATAAAGAGCAGGACAGCACAATAAGTAGTAGTAAGTGGTTTTGCTAATTTCTTTTAACACTTCGTTTTCAGTGATATTGATTCAGTTGAGTTCAGCCATAATTGCTACTCAAAGTTCTTGGTTTTGCTTTACCTTATTGCTTATCTCTTTATTTTGCTTTTTCATGCATCTTATAAATTTTGGAAACTTAGATTATTTTAATGATTATTTGTTGGTTCTGCTTTGCTATTCCTTAGACATAGCTTATGTTTGTGAGATGTTTCTGTTCTTTTAATATTATCTTTATCTTAGTTGACTGTTGCAGATCTTTTCTTAGATGCCATTTGAAGTTGAAATTCAATCCTGATAGTTTTTCTAGAGGCAGTTAGAAATTATAGCTTTAATGATTTGCATTTTATAAAATGAGTTTAGTACTACATTGGCCTGTTCATTTATTTGGGTTAGTCTTTCTCTGTTCAGCAGATTTGTGGCAGTTCTTGTGTTTGAACGGTTATCCTTATCAAAGTGGCCAAATCCTTCAATTTTTCCTCTGTGAGCAGACTGCTGATTCTAGATTTCTATTTATTCTGCCTCAAATTTCATGTTTTCATTTTCAGGACAACAGGGAGTTTCCTTTGGTTTTTTGATGAATAATTGTTTTCTTCTTTTTATAAAGACTTTGTTACTTTGATCTTACTGCTATCATTCTGTCCAAAGACTTCGCAAACTAGGTAGGCAATGGGAGATTTTGAGGCAATTGGAGTCTATGAGTGGATGCATCTGGTGGAATTCAGACGTATGCTTACAGACTGAAACCAGACTGTTATACAGAAAAACTGAAAACTTCAAGGGAGGCTGCGCACTGAGCATCACTTTCAGGCTCAGTCCTGGTGTTGTAATTCACCAGGCATTCTGGATCCATAACCCACTCTACACGTACCATTTGGTGACCCTGTAAGTGATACCCAGCTGGAATTCAGAGCTCTGCTGGTGCTGTGCATCTCTCTCTCCTGTTAGGCTGCTCACTTTGTTCCTCCCTTCACAGAATGTTAGTGGAAAGATTTGCTGGAGAATGGAAAGCTTACTCATCAGCCTGCTTCCTTTAGAATAATCTCCTCTCTAATTCATCCCACCCTTTGGAAAGACAGACTGATAGAAATAATGTTTTCTCATTCAATTCTTGACCTTTTATGGATGATGTTTAATAGTTAATAACTGAGTTGAATAAGAAAGTGTTTGTACTGCAAAGTAATTTAGTACAGGGGTAAACTGAGACAGGGTAAGCTGCTTGAAATACTCTACAGGAAAGTAAAACTTGAATGGTAAAAAGTAGTAGAAAGATTACGTGAAGAAATAAGTGATGGAGCTAAATGTAATTTTTGACTGAGCTCCCTATGAGATCTGGAAATGATGGATTAGAGTATTACTGTATCTAACTGCCTTGCCCCTTGCCAATGACTTTTCCTCTGATGCAGAGGTAGTAGATGCAAATATCTATCTACTATAAAGTCAATACAATTCACAACACAGCCTACTATCTAATTGATCGTCAGTATAATTCCTCAAATATAACCTTCCAGAACTGAATACATTGCCTTCTGCTCCTGCTGTACGACTGGTGAGTTTTTGGTGGAGGGGTAAATGTGGAAGCTCAATGTACTAACTGACTTCTTTAGCTACCCATATAGAAGTTAGCAGTGCTTGTCTCACAGAGCCCGAAACCAGGCTTTGGAAGGAGAGTTGGCTGATTGGCTGTCTGTTGCCAAGAGGTCTGATTCTCGTCGTTCCCAGTTACCTGGGTTTCCAGTTCATACTGGATGTAAACCAGCAGCTATCAAATGCCTGTTGCTTATGCCAAAGCTGACCTTTTAACAGTTCTTGTAAAGGAAGCTGACAGATTTTGTAATTTCCATAAAAAGGAAAGTCTGTATTTTCTGGGGCAGTGTGGAACTCCCATGTTTTTCTACCAACTCTCAGGGTAGGAATAGCACTGCCTTTTTTTGAGTTACTTTAAAAGAAATCATTTCTCCATGGAACTGAATAAATTGTTTTCTTTGCTGTTAATAGTAAGGCTTTTTTTGAGACACAGTAACTCTGTAAAATGCTTGAGGCAGCATATAAGGAGTTGGACAGTTGATCTAAACTGGCTTGAAGTGAACAGAATTTATTAACTTTTTAAAGTTAGCTTCTGATAGTTATATGACTATTAGTAGTTGTATGTATATAACAAAGCAGTTGGATATTTATAAGAGGTAACAACAACAACCATAATTAGATAATCTCATGAATGTTAAAGTTTAGCGTCTCAGAGGTGCTCTGCTGTGATTGAGAACTGATATACTATCTCTTGTAATTTGAAAAAAATCTCCAGAGGATTTTTGCTTCAGAAAGCAGCACTTTTTTAATGTCTACCAGAAGTATGAAAATCTACACATCTTGATTTTCCCATAACATTCCCCTAGATAAACTGTCAAGATACGCACAGGATGGTTGGTCTGTGAAATGGGTAGGAAACTGGGTCAGAGCTGCGTGCCCACACCAAGCTAGGATCTACGTGGCTGGGGCGCAGCGTTGCTGAAAGGGACCTGGGGGTGCTGGTGGACAAGCAGCTGACCATGAGTCAGCAGCGCACCCCTGTAGCAACAAAGGCAAATGGGATCCTGAGCTGCATCTGCAGGGGCGTTATTAGCAGAGGCAGAGTGGGATGATCACATCTCTACTCAGCACTTGTCAGGTCGCACCTGGAGTATTGTGTCCAGTTCTGGCTCCCGCAGTTCAAGAAAGATGTGGACAGACTGGAGAGGGTCCAAAGGAGGGCCACAAAGATGATCAGAGGCCTGGAGATCCTTTCCTGTAAGGGAAGATGGAAGGAGTTAGGTCTTTTCTCCCTGGAGAAAAGAAAGCTTGAGGGCTCTCATCACAATCTCTGGTACTTAAAGGGCAGCTACAAAGAATACGGAGGCTCTTTTTTCACAAGCAGCCATGTGAAGAGGACAAAGGGTGACAGGGTACAAGTTGAACTAGGAGAGGTTTCATCTTGATGTAAGAAATACAGTTTTTATAGTGGGAACAATCAGTCAGTGGAGCAGCCTCCCCAGGAGTATAGTGGAGTTCTCGTCACTGGAGGTTTTTAAGATGTGGTTGGACAGGGTGTTAGATAATCTCATCTAGGCTCCTTTTCCTATGAAAGGTTGGACCAGATATTCTTCTGAGGTTCCTTCCAAACTGGGATGTTGTATGATTCTATGATTCTTCTGACTAATAAGATTTATTCTCTCAAGGTAATGTTTAATTTGTCATTGCTCCCCAAAATGTGAAGAGCGGGTTAAATTCATTCGTAGCAAAGCTTTGGAAGTCTAGCAGGCCTAGTTTACACTATAAGGCAAATAGCAGGGAAGATTTACTTTATTTCAAGCACAAATAAGTTTGAGAAGCAAGAAAGACTTTTTTTTTTTCTTTTTTTTTTTTTTTTTTTAATCACAAAGGTATGGTGTTTTTTGATTGTGTTATCAGTAGTGTCAGCCTAAAGTAATCATCTCACAGACTTTTCATTTTCTAATCAAAAACCATTTTAAAATCCCTTTTGTTAACAGTTGAAATAATTGCAGCTTGCTTATGATTGTGACTTAATGTATTTGCCATGTTGTGAGTCTTTGCTGCATAGTTATACAATATTGTTTTTCTTCCATGCAAAACAACTTTTGTGTGCAGTGTTCTCGCTGCCTTCTAGTTGGGCAAGGTAGCTGCCAGGAAAAGCAACTGTGCATGGAGTCGAGCGCAGGCAGTCGCTAATCCCTTAAAAGTATGTCCTAGGCATAGCTTTTCAAAGATTTCTCTGATTTTTAAGGCAAATCTGAGATTGCAGTTCTGTTCTGTATGGATACAAATTTGCTCTGGCATCATCCAGAATTGTGTAGCCATGGTTTAAATGGTGCAGAACATGAGCTAATACATTCTGCCTCTAAACAGGGCTTATCAGCCCAGTTCAGTGCCTCACCAGTATAAGAAGTTCTGGTTGGACTGTAGGAAGAGGAGACCCGACTTGCAAGTGGCCTGCAAAAGACTATTCAGCCAGCTTCTAAGCCATACTATCATGTAGTTTTTAATGGCTAGGCTGCCTCCTCCGAACCCAGGAGGAGATCTTATGTTCTAGTTGTCCAAAATATTTAAAGAACTTCTAATAGAAGTGAAGTGCTGATTCTCATAATATAATTTAAATAACTGCCCCTTCCTTGAAAAGGAACTTTACTGAAATAACAAGGGAATAATAGATATTAGAAGGGATTGGACTAAAAAATTTGAATTTTAAAATTGTTGAGTGAAAACTGACTGAGATCAGGAAGGAGAGTTGAACTGAAAATACAGTAGGCTTGAGGAAGAAAGAAATATATTGCTAGGACCACAAAATGGAAAGCAACAGGAAAGTTTTTGGAGCTGTCTATACAGGAATGATTAATACACCCCAAATTCTGAAGTAAAGCAAAGCATAGACAAACTCTTTATTGTTTTGAGGAAATGAGAAGAGAATACTTTGTAAAATCTTACAATTATGCATGTGAGAAAAAGACTACATGAAAACTCTTTTTTTTTTTTTTTTTTTTTTTTTTTTGTAGTTGGTGATGATGATATCCTGTGTTGTTTCCTATTTTGCAATGTTACTCTAACAATCCAAGGGATTTTGTAATGTAATTTAAATTTTGAAGTGACAATCTGATTTTGTTTCCAACAATGTCAGGCAGCAATTTTCTAGAAGCATATGCTGATAAGTTTCAAAATACATTGTAATTGCAAAGTATTCTGATTTAAAAAAATAAGGCAGGCTACTGAGAGGAGTATGCTTGCAGTTTTGTATAAGCCCTGTAGTGTTCCTATCCTGTTTATAGATAGTAGTCATTCACAGATGCCTGTGTATGAGGATTATATATTCTCTTCCTTATAGAAAATACTATACTTCAGATATCCTTTCAATAATCAGAATATGTTCATTTTAGGAAGCACACAATCTAAAGATGATAATTTACTCTGTGACCTTCCAAATCGACGCTCACAGGCGACAGTTACTTGCTAATAGTCAGGTTGATGGTCATTGAACAGTTGAGGCATGAAGGAGTTTGGCGCACATATCTGTTTCAGTGTAAACCACCTTGTATTTTAATTTGCACTATAATTAATGAAATTCCTCTTTAGTTGCAGTGATTCAAGCTTTTTGTGCTTTTAATTCAGGAAACTGTGATCATCTTGATCAAAATCCTTTCAGTTTATGTATATTTACAAGCATTTATTTTTCTTTGCAGTTGATAGGAGCTACGAAGAACTACAGTGGCTGCTTACTATGGTTCAGAATGATCCTGTACCCTACATAAGGTTAGTGAGTTAATAAAGAGCCAGTATTTTTACTAATACTGAAACTGCAAAGTAAATTCTTGGCCTAGAATCACTAGAATAGATCAAATGCTTAACTAATAAATGTTTCTTCACAAAGTTGTTTTCCCTTCTTGTTATTTTATCTAGATTGAAACATATTTTGATGTTTCAACAGTTCAAATCTCAAAAATTAACATACTCTGTTCTTATTCTCCCTTATATTACTTCTGTCTTTAATGTTCTACGCCCGTGATGGAAGTCTGAAGTTAGAGGTCGTTTCCCAATCATAAATAAAGTATATAAATCTGATGTTGCATACGGCAAAAAGACTTTGTGATACTTAGAAAGGACAAAGGTTCAGACCTAGCACTCGTGGTGTTTTCCCAGCAAGGAGTGTAAAGCAATTGTTAGACTGTAGATGGGGTGAAAGGATAACATGTGAAAATATGGTGTGATTTCTAGTATTGCCTGTTTCAACTTTGTTTTCACCAATGAGTGATTGGATATTTTAGCACATTGATTATGAACCTTTGAACACTGAGGTTCATAATTGTTGTTTTTCCCCAACACTTTTGGCCACCATTAATATACTGGGATTCAAAGATTAATAGTATTACTTTTACTCTGTTTCTATAGATTGTTTTTTACAAAGGTCATAGCTTCCAGATTGTACTCTACTTTATGTCTGTCATTATTGTTAATGAAAGTAGATGCAGTTATACTCACTAGAGGAGGTTTAGCTTCAGTCTAGGGAGGAGATTTAACTTTATTTGTATCTTTTTAAAGAAAAGTTTAAATTTTTAATTGAGTGCTATATGAATGCCTTTTCTAAAATATTAAAAAAAAATCTCTAAGTGTTTTCTTCTCCTAAATGTGTAAGACAGCAAGAGAAGGCTTGCTATACAGGAAAAATAGTTATAATAATAAATAATGGAACAAATAATTATTCATAAAATGTTTTCAAGGCCAAGTTTAAAGAAAGAAAGCAGGGCAAAATGTATCTATGTTCAGTTCAGTGTGTAAATATTGTAAGCAAGCATGGTAAGTGCAGAATTTTTATACACACTAGTGTAACTTAAGAGGTAACAGTGTTCCTTTCCAGAAAAATGTGCAAGTCACTGGTTTTGGTCCTGCCATTTTGTATCAGTCATAACATTTAAAATTATTTATAAATTCTTTGGTATCTTTATGTAAGGAGTTTATTTGCAGTATTGCGCCTTCTTTGTAATTGTTAAGTCAGTATGCAAAAAAGTTTGTGACTAAACAGAAGAGCATAAGGTAGCCTACAGTTTTGTACCAAACTGTTTAAAATTATGCCTAATAACATCCTGCTGCTTTACGCCTTACTTCTTATCTTTACGTTACATTGCCGATGGTAAATCTGTGTCTATGTATATTGTGAACAGAAGGAAGAGCTAAAAACATAAACATTGGTTAAAATTTTGGAAGAAATCCTGTATTTGAATAAGTTTGTAAGAATATTTAATTTAATAAGGGTAGTTTTTTCTATTTTTTTTTTTTTTTTTCAGACATAAGATTCTGGATATGCTGACTAAGAATCCACCTTTTACTAAGAACATGGAGTCCCCTTTATGTAATGAAGCTTTGGTAGATCAACTTTGGAAACTGATGAATTCAGGTTGGGTTTTTGTTTGGTTGTTTGTTTGTTTGATTGTTTTTTATTGTAAGGTTTTTTTTTTTAAATAAGAGTTAAAAAAACTTGCTTCAGAATATGCTGAGAGCTCTCTTAGTTACGATAGTTAGAAATTGACAATTCAGTCTCAGAAGTTCCAATGTTATGTACATACCTCCAGAACTTTCTCAGTGGCACAGTGTACCAAATCTTGTTTTTCATTCTTTTGACTACTACTGTAGTGTACTTTGATGTACTTTGTCATAGAATGATTCTTTGACCCAGATGTTCAAAGCAAATAATTTCCTCAAATGATGGTGTCTGTGTTATTTTTTTCTTTACAGTTTGCTTCAGATTAGATAGTCTCTCTTCGTCTGCTTTTACTAAACTCTGAGAGAATTTGAGAGGACAACATTTGTACAGATAATTTAAATGAGATTTTTAGAAGTGTATTATAAACCTAAGACTCAATTTGCCTTGTGTGATTAGGAAAGATCCTTATGAGAGATGGACTTGTGTCTTTACCATTGACCTTTTTTTCATTACTGAAGCAGTTTTATCCAGACCTGACTAACTGCCCTTTAACATCTGGCACATTACTATATAGATTACATATAAATGTTCATACTGTTTTTTTTATTGAAGGCTGTCTGTTCTGTGTGTATCATTATTTTTAGTGTTTAAAAGTTTTCAGCTACACTCCGGGGGCTGAAATAGGGAGGCTACTAGTAGTTCAGTTTTGTAGGATTTGCCAGGTGTCAGGCACAGAAAATAAACAATTTTGATGTTCCCATCAGAGAGTTTATTATTCCTTTTTCTTGAAAGAAGAGTGCATGCAGTGTTACTTACAACCATTACCTCTTTTTGCAAGTAACAAATAGGGTATGCATTCTTATTATGATTCATGGGGCTTTAAGTACTTAAATTTCTATACATCAAGATGACATAATGTTTCAGTTTATTTTCTGTAAGGGATAATTGTTGAATTCCAGGGTCCCTTGAAAAAATGTTTGTTAGTGTGAGACAAGCTAGTAGCCAGGTTTAAAGCTGCATCATTCTAGAATCATGAATTGCTTTCATTTAACGTAAGCAGATGCAATAGAAAACAGACTCTGAATGATATATGTAATCTTTTTTTTTTCCTTCTGTGTTAATCTGCATTAAATTGGTAATGTTCACAAGTTCCAAAGATTGCAGAGAAATTCAGCAATCAACTGTAAGCTTAGCTGTTCCACTGGAAAAGGAGAGAGATATTGAATGAGAATTCATCATATCATTTTAAGATGTACTAGTTTAAGAACTTGAGTAAATTATTTGTTGTTAAAATATCAGAATACTTTTGAAATTAATATTTGCGAATGTGTCATTCTTTTGAGAGTATTTTAATTTTAGAAATGTCCAGATTAATATTAATATCACTTTCTCCTTACCCAGCTGTTCATGAAACTCATCAGAGTTACTTGTAACTGGGTAAGTGTGTGTACAGCTAAGCTTACTCAAAACACTATTTAGACCCATGAAACTTAGTATTTACAGGAATAGGTCTTGTAATTTTACTTTGTGCTGAGTCTCGCACAGCCACATTAACATGGCACTTGGCACATCTGTGTCTTGTTTACCAGATATAGTTCTATTCCTGCTGTGGAACAATATGTTCAATAAACTTGCAGTCAGTCAAGAGCTGGGCTGAGTTAACACCAGAATCACTGTATTTGCAGCGTTGCACCAGATGTTAGATGTCTTTCTGTTGTGATTGGTGCCAAACGTGCTTTGACCATTTGTGTATGAAGATATAAAAGCAGTACACAGTTTGCAGTGAAAAATAAAATCAGTGAAGTGTTGCTTTGTGCAATAGGAATACATATCTCCACTATGAATACAAACTGAAGTACTGAGTATCCAGTACATACATGACATAATAGTGATATCAAAAAGCATGTTTATGCATTGCTGGTTCGTGGTCTCTATCAGTGCTGTTTACCAGAGGATACAGATCTCAGTCTTGCCTAAGACTCCTACTTCATTTCATGGAATATATAGGCAAGATTATTTTCCTTCTATTTTTCATTATGTTATTATAGCACTTAGTTTCCTAGTCTTGTTCTACAAAACATGTCCAATTTACAACCCAAACAACTTAAAGCCTGCCTTTTAAACAGAACGTGGCAGGTGAGTTTGAGTCAATAAGAGGCAGGAATAATGAAGGAACTGTGTCTTAAGCATAGAAAATGTCATGCTGTGGTTGATCCAGATCACTTAAACTGTCTTATTTGTGGAGGAGAAGATTATATCTCTGTGTTAACAGTAATCTCTTTTGGATTTTAGGAACGTCACATGACTGGAGATTACGATGCGGTGCTGTAGACCTCTATTTCACACTTTTTGGCCTCAGCAGACCTTCTTGTTTACCATTACCAGAGCTTGGACTTGTTCTTAATCTGAAAGAAAAGAAGGCTGTACTTAATCCGACAATTATCCCTGAATCAGTTGCAAATAGTCAGGAACCTGTGAACAGTGCTAACAATCACGGACAGTTAGTAGGATTTCAGAACACCGTAAGCACAAACCCTCTGCGTACATCCCATTCAGCTGGTTCTTGCGTTGGTTGCTGATTTAATTTTGTATTGTGTTCAAGCTTCTCATGCTTTACTTAAGCTACCTTTATGCATTGTTCCTCTTTATTCCTTCCACTTGAAAAGCTGGCATATACCATAACTTTTTTCAACTTTTTAAAACTGTTTTGCGTAGTGTGTGCAAGCTTTGTACTTGTTTTTTCTAGTCTTATAATTTCTCTTCTTTTTAACACTTTACTTTTTGTACATTGCTTATGAGACATGAAGTGATTCACAGAAATGTTTGATGCTGTGATGAAAACTTTTTTTTTATTAGACTAAGGATATTGCTTAGAGGCAAGTTACACAATTTTCCAAAACAAAACCTTTTATCAGTAAATTTATTATATTTTAAAATACGTAGATATAGCTCTTTTTAAACAACTTTGGGATGTGAAAGTTGGAACTTTAACATATCTTCATTGAAGACTTGAATCTGACTACTTAGCACTGTACTCTGAAGGATTTGTAACAACTTCTGAAAAATCACATACATGAAGTTTGATCTCTTTCAGCCTTTAGAGGCTTCAGTCCTAACACATAATGCATTGTGTAGTTAGAAAATTGATCTTACAAGCTATTCACATCATATTTTTCTTAAAAATAACTGCCGCTGCTGTAAGACTTAAGTCTTTTTGTTGGACCAATTTAATTATGAGAGGAAAAAAACTCAACAAAGATGGAAATAATGAGTAATTTTCCTAACAGTTTCAGAAACTACATTTGATTGAAACTGCTTAGGAGTAAATCCTGAAAAAGAATGTGAACATGTGGTTAGCATGTTTGAAACTCTTTCCACCCTTTTGAATGGAATGGTTTACTGTTACTTTATGAATCCCACGGTTAATTTCTAAATCGTTTTTATTCAGAAGTATACTGAGAGTGCGAATTATCACAGTACCTTGCAAGCTCTTTCCAGTAGGGGGAGAAAATTATGATGGAGTCAAATATCATTAGAGCTATCCTACATATTTACAGAACATGTAATATGTCCTAATTTGCTGCTCACAGGCATCAGAATTAAATAGCAGGAGACATTTTGATGGCAGATTTTTAGGCTGCAGTTCAGTGAACATTCAAGCTCTTTCAGCAGCCAGACTATCTTAATCAAAAAATTTCCTCTTAACTCTTCTTTTTCCTGAACCGTCCTGTCCCTTGTGCTTGCACAGTTGTTGCTGCATAGTGAGCTGGATCAGGGGAGGATCTGGTTAAAAAATACCTTTTTTATGAATGAATATTTCCTACTGGGTCAGTTTCCTGGTCCAGTTCATCATGTAGTTATGCAAATGCGTATGGCACCCAGGACAGAAATGTGCGAGAAAGAGGCGGCTTCTTTTAGCAGCCGTAGTGGCTTACACTAGTGTGAAAATAGACACTATAGAATAAGCCTCAATTCACACTTCATACCTTGTTGTCTTCTCCTGTGCCTTATCTCCATTCTTCTACCCCTTACTTTAAGGTTACAATTTTCACTTTAACTGACCCAAAATTCAGGGAACTGATCTTCCTTGTAAAAAAAAAAAACCAAACCAGTAATTTAAAACAAAGGGTGCCTCTCACATCAACCAAAGTTTATCCAAAAGTGTTTCACAACAGCAGTGTGTTGGATTAAATAATAGGGATGAAAAAAAGGAAATACTTATTTGAGGGGAAAAAAGAATTAACAGGTGATAGAATACATCATAATCATAGAATCATAGAATGGTTAGAGTTGGAAGGGACCATCATAATAACTAGATTCTTTAAAGCAGACTATATTCTAAGAGCATAAGCACATTAAAATCAGTACTGATAGCCTTATGACACTGAATTTACTGAGGCTGGTAAAAGTTACCTGCTTCAAAATTGAATTTGAGTTGCTCAGGGCGAGAGTTTGTGGGATAGAGAGAGCAGCTCAGTGGAGCAGCATATGCCCTTGAGAGTCTATGATACAACTTTGATGTAGTTTTTGGTGGACTTTCAGTTATGTTAGCTTCTATAGGTACTTTATTTTTCCTTCTATATTTCGTGTATTGGACTTGCTGGAACACCTGTCTCCTGTATAATGACTATATGTGTAACTTAGTAGACTCTCCTGCTATTTTTGTATTCCTTTGACCCTGGTTTTTTTTATAATCTAAGCAGTAATTTACAAAACAGCTTAACTCTCTTGAAATATTGTTATGAAATAAAAAAACCCCACAAGTTATAAGTGCTTATTATGATTTGTATTCAACAAAGTAAGCAGTAGCTTTTAAAACCAACTAAAAGAAGATTTAGCTAAATCCCATGTGTAGATCAGAGGCTATCACAGTTTTTTCAACTGAGATTTGGACTGAGGAGAGTCTGCGAGGCACAGATTTATAGAAAGGCTATTCAGAGGCAGCAAATGTTGTTGCACACCAACAGTACCATGATTGTGAGAAGGGACAGAAAAGATGCCAATGCTAGATATGCAGATGGAGCAGGGACAGAAGTAAAGAGAAACTATGTTTGTAGGAGAGGTTGGCACAAATCCACCCAGGGTTTTAGAAAATACTTTTTGCCAGAACTACAGGGAAAACTTTGTTCAAATCACCCACTTCACTCAGAAGTGTGTTCAGCTATCAGGTCTCTTTTAGGCTGAAACATGGCTCTTGCTATCTTCTAATTTTGATCTTTTAATGCTGCTTCAGGAGGATGATCATCTTATTAAGGAAACAGCATCCAGCATTTCTGGTCATCAGCAGGGGGTGAAGAGGAAGGCTGATATGCCACTCGGGTCTCCATTGGAGCCAGGGCAAATACTAGAGAAGAATGAAGACAGTAAAGTCAAACTCAAAATCAGAGTAAGAAATGGAAATTCAACTTGCACAATATGTAGGATATTCAGAATAACAGCAGTGGCTTCTGCTGACTTCCCTTAAAGCTGTGTTCAAACAAAAGGCGTGTTGTGTATATGTGTACAGTAGTTGTTACGCTTACTTTGGCAAAATCATTTCCCATCAGATTCTTTATTGGCTGGCGAGAACTAAAGTTGACAGTTAATGCTCTTGTTCACACAGCTTCACAGTAAATTAGAAAGAAGAAAAAACACTGACCCTTTTTAGTTTCATTGAATTTTTATTCCTTTGCAGTGGTAGATATCACTTCCTTTCCCTCTCACCCCCAGTTTACCTCAAAAATAAAATATTTTAAGTTGTATTTATTGATATTCCTATGAATTATTAGCATCTGCTTATTATTTTTTCCTGATATCTTAGTTCTCAAACTCTCAAGAAGAGGAGGAAATTGATATGGACACAGTTCATGACAGTCAAGCCTTTATTTACCATCATTTGAATATGTTGGAGAGACCGTCCACACCAGGTATGAGTAAATTTACTGGCAAGATGATAGTACGAATTTCTTGACTCTATTAGTTGTGGGTTTTCTTTTTTTTACTACTGCTTGTTCCCATACATACAGTGGTGGTAAGTGTTAAATGCTAACTGAATTCAAAGAAGTATGTAAAGGGTGCATAAGAACATTTCGTTAGCTTTCAGTATATTTATAGATAACTGTGTACAGGTGTCTTTTCATCCATACCTAATTAAGGCAAGTCTATATCACGCTTGTAAAAGCGAAAAGCGAAGAAATGAATAAAATAACGTAAAGCTGAAATAGAACCCCATAAACAATTAGTTAAAACTTACTTTGTCATAGTTGTCATTTAAAAAATAATAATTTTGAAGAGTAACTTTAAAAAAATTAGCAAGACTATTCAAGTAAAAAAAAATATCTCTAATCTTAATGATTTATAACTTAATATCAGTAGTTAAAAAGCATGCAAGCCTCAAAATGCTTAGAAGGGCTTTTCAAAGGGGAAAAGATTGCATCTATGAGTAAAATGGTTTCATTTCAAGCACTTCTTTTACTACTTCTCTTAGCATCTTTTTCATAAAATATTTGGCAAAATTACTTCTCAAAGAATAGTTTTTATTAAAAACCTTAAGGCAGACTGAACTTCATTGATGAACTTCCACCTTCTTTGCTTATCTGTCACTAGCAAAGAAATTCAGTAGTTAGTTTAATTTTCTCAAAATATTTTAACTACATTTCTGAAGTTTGTTTCCAGAATGTGCTGATGAAGCTAAGCTGAAGAGGTGTGACTATGTAACAAGCATTTTGAGAGATCTTTGTTACTCATCCAAAACAAGGTTTTAAGGTTGCAGAGTAAACGTGTAAGTGTGTAAAAGTGAAGTATTTGGCCTTAGAAGGAGGATTCAGAGTAATTACCCTCTTGCTTGTTTATCCTGTTTTTATCCAGTGATTGCCTAATGTAAAACACAAGTAGACCTTAGCAGCAGGATCTGGAATGTTGGTTCCGTCCTGAGTACCCTAGGTCCTGAGCCATGCTGACAGGCGATCTCATCTGCTTTCATTGAGACCTGGCAATTTAGTAGCTCCGTTGAAGAGAAGGGCTGGTGGATGTTCCTACTCTAAGAATCCTGCTGAGGCTGGTGCCTTGGTGCTGGCTGGGGATGTGGAAGCTGAGGGCTTATACTCCCTTAGGGCCTAGGACTTAGGTTTTTACTGTCTTGGCAGATGCTCTAGCCACTAAGGGGTTTTTTGCCTTCCTTTTTTTTTTTTTTTTTTTTTCTTTATAAAGGTAACTGCTATCATTGCTCAGCTAACAAATTAAGTTCATATGGGGACATAAAACACAGATCTAGCTTCTGGATTCCAGATGGCCTTTGGTTAATGACATGTGCCTGTACAGCTAGCTCTACCAGGATGGATTTGTTATTAGATATGTAGAGTAGCAAAATTCACAGCTTTTTCCCTCAATCATAGGCATTTCAGCAGAGTAAAGGGGCAGGTTGCATATAGGTTGCTCTCATGAACTTAGGAGCATATTTCTGCACAGGATTTACTTTAAAACTCTCAGAGCTGCTTTGAATTTTGACCTCAGTGTTATGGTCAGCCATCAAATTTCTGTTACGGCAAAGAATGACACATCCAGGGCATGCAAGTGCGAAGCTGATCCACTGAGGATTAGTATTTATAACTCTTACATGATATTTTGCAACAATTTTTTTTTACTAGATTTACACACTCTACGGAATATAAAGTCATAAACAAAACTCTGCCAAATCCTTCACAAATAGGACTTACGGGACCCTCTGTATGCCAGTGCTGTGCTCCAGCACTATTGCATATTAAGTTTGCACTAGAGTTCAGAAAGGGTAAGGTCTAATCAGGAGTGGAGTAATGGCTAGTCCACTGCTGCTTTTGTAGATCTACAACAGACAAAAGCTACTTCTAGTTCACTTGTGTACTGAATGACCCTCTCACCTGTGCTGTTTAGGCATTCAGCACACTGGAATACATTTTCTTCCCTAGGTAATAAATGAGAGAAACGGTGGGTTTTGCCACAGAATGCATTTTAAATAATAAGCCTTCGAAAAGCATTATTTTGAAACACTTCAGATTAGTTTCATTTTCTTTGGTTTGTGCATTTAGAAACAGTTCCAATTCAGATGTATGTTGCTTCTAAAATTTCACCTGTTCCTTATTCATAGCATTTTTGTTAGAAGCAGAGATGTATGAATTTCAGACTGAGTAAATAAAGACAGTTCAGTCTTTAGGAAATTGCATACTTCTGAGAAGAAAGCCAAACAGATGCGGAAAAATAAAAGCATACATGAATAAAATTTTTCACACATAGGAGTGTTCTGTTTTACAGAAGAACAGCAAATAGTATTTCCTGAGGGCCTTTGAGTTTTTACAGCAATGGCCGAGGATGGGTGCACTTCAGGGAGGGGTTATTGTGAAATAGTTTGAGAACAGGTTCTGAAATGGTCTCAGTATCTTGTTAGTAAATCTGTAAGATCTTGTATCTGCCTCATTTCTGTGACTCTTACTTGGAAGGCAGCAAGCTCTTAATCCAGACTCAGTTTTCCTCTCACAGCTGTGGGTTATGTCCCCACATGTCACATGAAGTGTTAGGTCATCAGCCAAACACAGCCTGCAAACAGCAGCTGCCAGGAGGAAGTTCATGTTGGGTCTGAATCCTGCTGTATCTGTTTTGTGGGGGTTTTTTTGTGTTTGTTTGTTGGTTTGGTTTTTTTTATGCTCCTTACACCACCCCAAATGATAATTTGGGTTCGTTCAAGTTGATGTAACCCCCATAAAGCCAGGAAAATATTATTTTCATCTAAAAGCTTTTTTTTTTTTCCTGTGTGCTTCTGCTCATGGATATGAAAGGTTAGTGTTGAGACATGCTGCAAGGGTAATGAAAGAAGTCTTGTACTACAACTCTTGCACGATTATAGGGTTCAGTACTATAATTACAGCACCTTTTGTAATTGTTCGTATAGAAAATCTTTGAAATCCTGCTAAAGCATCCTGTCTGCGATAATGGAACTGTGGACTCTGGTAGTTATAAGGGATTCTGAGCATTTTTCAAGAAATTATTAAAACAAACAAAACATCACTTGTGAACTGTCTGAAAGAATGCTGTTGTCTTGATTAATCACCTACCCTAAGGACTAGAAACATGGGACCCTCCTTTGAGCCTTTAAAGCTGTGCAAGGTCACGTTTCTAATGCGAGAACAGATTTTTATTTACTGCTATATCATCAAGAACAGTAGTAACGCTCCCTACTCTTATCTTAAGATCAAAAGAATTTCAAGATCAGATTTTGTGTAAGCAGTAAATTCATTTCAGACTGTGAGGTGACTTGTCATGCATTGTTGACTTCAGTGAAATCTCATTAAGATATACTTTTTTATTTACTTTAATATTTCACTAATCTGAAAGTACAATACTTCAAAATAAGCCTTTAAAAAGTTCTGCTGTAGATGTCAGTGGTTATTGATTGTTCTTTTCTGCTTCCAAAATAAATGCCTGGTTGTAGACTGCATGACCAACTGGTGGTGGCTTAACTTATAATAAACATTAATAAACAATAAACACTTAATTAGAATTTTCCCAACTATTTATAGTAGTTTGATGGTTGATACAAAACAGTATCCAATTCTCTCTTATCTTTATTTCTACAAAAGAAAAAAAAAGTAAATACAGCGATGTTCTCTTTGTGCACTGGCAGTCCTTTTTCTGATCGCATTCAGGAGCAGGGGACTGTGAGGACACATCCTGAGCATTCAGACTGAGATCAGAAAAATATTTTGGCTGTTCTGATAATCCATTTGCTGTTCTCCAGAATAATCAAACTGGAAATTTCCACTGCTGACCTTGTAGGTCACTCTGTTTACCATGTAGATGTAGATGAAACTTCAAAGATCTAGGCACATTCATACGTGTTGATTGGATTGTGGTCTTATTTATCTGTTACTGTCTGCAGTTTCAGGAAATAATGATTTGGTTGCATTGAATTGTTTCTGGAACGATTTGAAACTGGATACAGCACATGCTTCAGTAAGGTGTAGAGGGAAGCTAATGTAGTAATTGTATTTAAACAGGACGTGTACAACAGTTGATTTGGGCCTGTGGTGCAGATCACCACATTTTAAGTGTGGATACAGTAGTTAATGGGAACTCACTCTGAACTGTTTAAAAAGCCCGGTCCTCTGCAGCTCAGCAGAGTTAAAAGATTTAGCTAGAAGAGCACCAGTACCTCAAAGTTCAGCCATTAGTTAATGTCTCCCTGCCAAAAAGGGTTACCGAAACATCAGGACATGAACAAATGCATAAATGAACACTTCTTGGATAGGAGGACTCCACTGACAATGCTTTTACTTTTTAAGGAGGGAGAAGCTGTTACAACCGTTCTGTTAGACTGCCCTTTGATAACACATAATATTAATATAATATCTGTTTGATAGTATCCATTACACATATGTTGACTCTATTGCCTAAAATATAACTGCTTCCAAACTGGTAACTCATAGGCTTATCTGTAGATAATTTTGCCTCACTGAAATAGTATGTGGTTAATTGTATGGTTCACAAGGAAGGATGTTTTCAGTTGCTTTGTCCTGAAGTGCATGAAGGCACCTTAGAGAGAAACAGCCCTGCAGACAAAGTGACAACATAAATGAGAATTGTATCAGTGTGTCGCTGCAGTGTGTCAACTACACGACTTAATAAAAACAACACAATATTGTAGCTGTGACTTGCTCTGAGAAAACAACTGATCACTCTCAAACCTAAAAGATGGACAAGGCCAGAAATTGAATTTTCAAGTGAACTACCTGAAACTGTTAGAGGCACAAACTGCTCTGAATTGACTTACTGACAGAAATGTTCTTTTTCTCTAGAGTAGGGAATATTCTAAAACTTTTTAGAATATTAAAGTAAAAATGACACCACCATTAAGCTATTATTTTAATGTAAGTACAAAGCAACATAGTTGTTAAATTAAAGTCAAATGAAAAATTAACAAAAGTTACTGGTTAAAAGTATATTTTAGTTAAATCACCAACTCGTCTTTACAGTACTGTAGCAGAGGCTGTCCTTTGGGATAGGTATAAGGAATTATCTATCTGTATAAAAACCCATAAAAAATACTAACTCAAGTGACTCTGTAAATTGGAACTAGTTAAAAATTTTGTTAGAGGCAAATTAATTGGTTTGTTTAGCACATCCTCAGAAAGGTTTTGAGTGGGTTTTTGGTTTTGTTTTTTTTATCTAGACCTTTACTTCTTATTCTCAAATTTTAAATTTTGTCTCATGGTCCTTAACACTCTACTAGACAGAAAATTTATAACTTTTTTTTTTTTTTTAAGAGATACATAATTTGAAAATTCTGCTTCGTAACACAAATGACAAGATGTTTATTCTGGAAGCTTGGAATTATTTATGCTTGGTAACTTTCTGTGCATGCTTTGTTGATGGTTCAATAGATGCATAAACACAGCATTAAATTAAAAAATAATGTGTTTTGGAGATTTCCAGGGTGAAATAAAATAAAAGTAGAAATAGGGAAAACCAAGGTAATTGACAGAACAGTTTTGAAGATTTTTTTCAGCTTTTTTAATGATCTCTCTTTAGAGAAAATGCTAGCCAGAGCAGAGCTGCAGTTCAACTGCTAGGCAAAGGAAGTGCATTGTCTTTCTCATTAGCAAGCTTGCTTTGGGTTCTGGGAGGAAAGTACTGAGTGCTCACACGCTCGCATTGGTGTCCCCTTCTCAGAGGTTCATGTCAGGTTCCGGAGCACCCGCCTGTCCTCAGCTGAAACACTGGACTCATGGGCCTTACCCTTTGCTGTGATTTGTGAAGTTGGTTTCTTCCTCTCTGACATTTGAATAAATCAGGGGACACATGGGGTCATTTTTAACAGCTGTCAATTTGGAAAAGTCCTACATAAGGCACCTGTTTAAATAGGTTGGACATGGAAAGAAACAGAGACTGTAAGCTCTGTTGATGTCCCACCATTTTCATACAAAATCAGAAATATGGAAGATCCCAGAAAGCTTTTGGACGTGTTAAAGTCTCAAGTTACGTGTTCCCAAATTGTAAAGGTTTGATAACAGAGTAAAAATAGGTAAAACACTGTACCCAACAACATTGTTCAATGTTCATGCACCAATGATTCTTAAAAAGAAAAAAAACTTGATGAACAGGATAATTACCTAACAGCGATTTTTGCTATGACAAAAAATGTTACGTTAAATATTACCAAGATCTAACCCCCTCTCATTCTAAAACTAAACTACGAGATCTGTGTTTTCATATTTTATTCTCTCTCATGATATCTATAGCATTTGTGTCTGTCTCTGTGACAAGGTGTGCACAAAGTTTCTGATGTTTCTCCCGTGGGATAGTAATCTTGTCTAATTTTAAACACCTGCCCAGCTAGCTGGAATACCACAAAGCCAGTAATTGCATTGGAACCTCTACATCCCAAACAGAAAGAGATCCAAGCGGACAGACACATGTATGTGCATTGTCTTCCAAGGAATGCTCCTAACCACTTCAGAAGCGAACTCCTGGGCTCACCCTCCCCTTATTGTGTGTTTCTGTGATTTGAGAAACCCGGGTTCCAGTCCTGCTCCCTCTGCCAGGAGGAAGTGAGTTCCCTGCAGCGAGAGGGAGTGCGCCATGCCTCCTTGCAGCAGTCCAGATACCCGTGTTGGCATGAGGATGATATTAATGCCCTGTACCGCCATGCCTATTTAGCCTTGCTTTCCTAGTTTGGCAGGTTCCTGGCATGGGCTTTAAGTAGATATTAATTAAAAAGAAATTAAAATGAAGAAGTGTTCTGCAATTCTGATGGTGAATTTTACAGGTACAAATCTGTAATATTTTTTTCTATAGAGCTTTTACAAGTCTGTCCATTTTACAGGCAACTGAGTTCAGTAGTCTGCATATATCCTTTCTGAGCCATCATCCAGGATCAGTATATTTGATTCTTGATTTCAAAGCACTGTTTAACAGCAGGAGGAAATTTTCTGCATATTTGTTATTTTTGCATTTAAAAACCCACCAGATTATAGCTATCATTGATTTCTGCAAAGAAAGTGTACTCTTAGTACTCACTCAGTAAAAGTAGATTTTTGTAATGACATTCTTTCATTTCTTACTGACGTTTGTGCCTTATTACCAATGTTGACTGTCTCCTTAAGTGTCAGTAGTCCTTGAGTTGCAGTTGGATCACATTCCTCCCCTTCCTGATGATCTTCCTGCCTTTTTCAGTTTCCAGATGCTCATCACCACTCCTTCAGTCCTGTTGGCTTAAGCTACTGGTTTATTGCTCCCTAACTTGCTCCAGTCAGTGGTGTTTAACTGCTTTAAATAATAGATTTTTTTAATAACTTACCTGAAATAAGTGAAGAAGTGGTAAAGCAGACTTGCCTTAGCAGAGCTCATAGTTCAGAAACAGCGGGAAATTTGCACAAGTGGCAGGTAGTGAAACAGAGTCAAGTCTGTTTGATTGTATCCTTGGTCTTAACTGGCACTTGGCACTACTGCTGCATCATCCCTGCAGACTTAAACCCATGCCCTTTGTGAGTTCTAATAATAAATCTTTGCACTGGTAACATGAGCTTACTACTGCATAGTTCTGATTAAATAAAAATGAATTTTTTTTAAAAATACTTGCATATTAGGATTTTAACTCTATAGGAAACAATTGTACTCTAATCTAGCCTCCTTCTTAACATCAGCAGAATTTTATATTGCACCATATTCACATCTTGCGTTTGAGCCCAAACATATTTCTAGAAAGACATCACTTCTGCTGTTTAAGGCTTTAAGCAATAGTGATTGCACCATGTCCCATAGTAAGTCATTGATTATCCTCACCGTAAAAATGTTTTCTATTTCTGTTCTGACTTCTAAATGTTGCTTATAGATGTAGATTTTGGTTTTTCCAGCCATGTTTAAAAACAAACAAACAAGCTGTACTGCTTAGAAACTTTCCTATATATGTGCTTGATTGAATCAGTTCTTAATCTTTTGGATAAGGCTAGAAAGATTGCATGGAAATCTTTCTCAGTGATTGTTTGTCATACTACAGGGAGCTGGCTCTTCAGACTTCCAGGAATCATTACCATAGATGACTCATGTTTGCCTTTAAAGATACAAAACCAACCAACCAAACAAAAAGATATACTAAAAAAAAAAATATCCATTTTCAAATATAGAGAAAAAAAATTATAAAGTATATAACGTAATTCTGTGTTCTTTAACAGAGATATTTTCACCAAAAA